>VYZV01028690.1:4432-25706 GCA_013401275.1 Pandion haliaetus | reverse complement strand
TTTGTCTATGAGTGCATAGCCTACGAAAGGCGACAGGTTCTAAAATAATGGTACCGTAGCAGGCACTGAAATGTAAAACATATGTCACACTTTTCCCTGCTCACAGTAAGGTTTAAAATATTTATAATGCTGCACCTTTCCCTGAAAGCTTTCTGCAGCTTTCCCGGGTTCACGGGTAGGTGAATCACCTCCCTAGAACTGCACTGCAATGCTTATGCAGATTTGTTCCTCTGCTCACAAATTTTAGGGTGCAAAGGCATGGCTATGCAGCAGCCCCCAAATAGCTATTTTGTCTGTAAGCTTTCATCCTGACACGATGTTTGCTTCTGCAACAGTGTGTTTGTTTGTTTTTTTTTAAAACACTACTGTTTCATTTACAGCACAAGCTGAGGAACTGAAATGATTACTTCCTTATGCGAGAAGAACAGAAATTTGTCAGGAAAGTGTGATCTAGGGCTTTGAATTAGGTAAAGGGACACAGTGTGTGTCTGTGCATGCATAGGAAGGGCAAGGACAAAAAGAGTTACATGATATGCTTTGTTTTGTTTCTTCTTTAATGTAAAGTATTTTTTGAGAGGAAAACTAAAAGGGACGTAATCTATTTTTTCATCTAAGGAATTACAGGGTCTTAAGAACCATCTGCTCACAAAAGATCTGAATTGTGGACAAACACGTCTCCCTAACCCCCAGCTGCAAGAAACTAAAGGCTAGGCCTCTATTCACCAGGTGTGCAAAAAGGTGCAGAATTCCAAGTTTAAAAGTTGTTTAGCAGCTGACGTGATAGAATGTAGGTATCAAAAAAAGCCCAGGAATTCAGTGGAACAGCAGCAGGTAGGATGTATGAGCAGACTTTCATAGGAATACATGAAAAAGTTCTTTTTGAAACAAAACGAAGCAAACCTAGTCAAATGTGTGCATCCTGCTACAGTTCTGTCTGACACCAATGTGTTTCAGACACATCAAGTCTTAAACTTTCAGAACAAGCCTGTCAAAGGCATTATTCTAACATCTCTCATTTGTAGCACAGACCTCATTTGACCTGGATGTAGAAGGTCCCGATGCCACAGTAAACTGTTGTAACATGCACAACTCGGCACAGTGCCTCCCAGTCATTGAAAGTGCAGTCTCATTCCTCAGAATGATGCAGGAAAACTGGGATTAATTTTAATTAACCTGAAATGAACTTTAAAACATAATTCCAACTACATTCTATCTATAGTTTGTGTAAGAAACTAACCCACAAATTCAATCTGCGCAAAGTGCATACACTTCTTAAAGAGACACATCTTATAGATAGCTAAATGCATACGAGTTCTGTGTAGCCAAAAATGATGCAACTTTTTGAAAACTAGATTAATTTATTTTTTTACTTTAATTGGCCATCTCAGTAGAGTTCACCTATGCAATTCTTACACTGCTGTTTACCTGGTCATTTGCACTATTCAAACGCACAGACTAGACCTTAAGACAGACTTTCAGCTAACCCAAAGAAACTAAATTTTAGTGTAAGATAAAAAGCCTTGACCTTCACCAGTGATTTGGAAGATTATGCATCTCACTGAGAATAAAGCATGAAGTAATGTTTCTGCGATTCCAAGTCCTGCTTTGCCTTCTCTTAGTAGCAAGGGAATTAGTGAAAATTGTACAGGTTGCTTCAGAGTGGCACTAAGCACCTGCAGATGTTATTTAGTTCAAACTGTGGCATTACAAGCAAGATCAGATTTATGAATGAGATGAAACTCACCATTAATATAAAAGAAATTTTAGCTGAGTAAATCACATCACATTTTATATGATTTTTGCAGCTCTCTAGGTTGCACAGTACTTCCTCAACAAGCTAGAGAACACAGCTAAGACAGAGCTTTCTGCTGCCATAGTGGGCCAGGAGTAGACCTGGCCATGTCACCCCTTCTCACAAAGCAAGGTGATACCAATTCAGTGCGAAGGCAGTGAATCTCAGCGATAGCCAGATTTTTCCCTTCACTTCCTTGCTGCCTGCAATCAGAGCAAGAAATAGTACTTGCATGCTCCAAGATGCCAAGCAAACAGTCAAAATAGGAGTAAGAGGACAAAACATAAGTGTGTCCCAGCATCTGGACTTAGGAACATTGTACTAACAGGAGCAGGGGAAAAGCTCTAGGAAGCTCTGGGTGAAGACTGAATTGGACTATACCAAATAGACTCAGAGATAAATGACCGATATTAGCACAGATATTAAAAGTACTTTGTACATTCCTGTCTGAAAGCCATTGGAAAGGGGCCCTGAGCAATTCCTCTGTAATTCTGTGTTGCCAGCTAGTGTCAAGGGGGTTAGCTCATCAAGTTTCATGAGCAAACGTAGGATTTCATAGACATAAGGAAAACTGCATACAAAAGGTAATCATTTCCAAAAGACAATGCACAACAAGGCAGAAAATTAGGAACTCAGTGTCTTGGTGGAGGCTTCCATGTATGATGAACAAGAAGAAATTAAACCCCTCCCTTGGCAGAGCAAATTATATGCAACAGACTGCTAACTAGGTACGGTTTAGTTTGTCACCTGTTTGCAGCTGTTAGCCTGTAAAAAACCACGATGGCTTCCTCTTAAAATACTCTTGATTTAAAGAAGGGAAAGGAATAGTGTTATTGCTGTTGCTCCCCTACACAAAAGGAAAGGGAGGAAGAAGGAAGTTATGCAAATTTACAATACACTTTAAGCTTATTCATTCTATGAGCATAATTCAGTACTGTTCTTTCCTGTAAGTTTCCAGTGTATACAACTGAACTGAAGTTGCACGCTGCATACACTTGTGTGCAAAATTCTGACCATGGTGACAGGTATGGAAACTTGAGCATCAAGGATATAGGAAAACACCTGACAGACATTTAAACATGTAAGAAATAATCACTGAATTTTCTTTGCCTGCTCATATCTCACTTCTGCCTAAATTCTACCAGATTGGAAGTTAGAAAAGGAATTCCAATAGAATTCATAAGTCCTACTGAATCCAGTGTTAAGACTCTTCCCAACTTCCATATAGAACAATTCCTTATAATAATTCTGATTTTTTTAATTATAACACATTTTTATGCACCACTTTTTCTTGGGCTCCAACATTAGCAAAATTACTGAAATATCGCCAGAAAAGTATATTCAAAGATGAGCTGGGACAGCTCAGTTGAGTATTTTTCACAGTCAGGATTTCACATTATTTGTAGCCCAGTGCAACTTACTTAAGTTTGTATTAAACTTAGCCAAGCATCTAAATTTTCATGTATTAGAACCATGCTCATGGAAATCTGCTACCTTAAGTGATGCTAATCATCTTCAGAGAGCAATAGCCAACTCCATACTCAGACACAGGCTATCAGCAGCCTCTAGTTTTATAATAGTAACAAAATCAACAACAAAAAAACCCAACCAACCAAAAAATAAACACTTTTCCCCATTTTCTCATCCCAGTATGCTCTCCGCTTTTTTATGCCATTCCACACATCACTTGTATGGACACCCATTTCTTTAAGTTATACTTTGCTTCAGTTATGAGTCAAGTACCTGAAAATATTTTTAGGTGTCTGGTTCTCTAATAATATTTACTAAACCATTTCCTTCTCTCTGCAATGAATTACTTCTGGTGCATGGTAGCAATTTGGACAGCAGGCTAGGCAGACAAATTTTTGTAGATAATTAGCTCAGTGGATATTCAGAAGTGGGTCATACTGTACTTGTTCACAGATGGTTCAATAGAATGGATTTCAGCACATGCACTTCTCTAAAAGCATAAAATTTTGAAAGAGGAAAGAAAGTGGAAAAAAAAGAAATATTTTAAAGGTTTGGGAAAGGTTACAGAATGTATGCTTTTCGTGTAGGTAGATCATAGGTAGACAAAGCATTTCACCTATGCAGTGAATGCGCTGCATTGTGTATCAGTAGACAATAAGCATGCTTTTAGAAAGAAGACATTCATTAAGCAGGAAACAGTGTAACTGCAGCAGATATAGACTTAACGCTGTCTTACAGTTGTCAATGAAGTATGACCAAAATTGTCATTTATCTATACACACATAGACTATAGCTACAAATACTACTTATTTCATAGCACCAGTTTAGGCACACACCCACGGGGCACGGGCTTGGCTCTGCAGCTTTCAAGGCAGCTAGTGCATCCAGTGGCACGTCCTACTGCAGCAGGACTGTGTCACCAACCGACCCGTTTGAAGTCCAGGAAGAAAAAAGAGTCACTACAGATTCATTATAAACTCAAAAGCAGGGCTCTTCAGTTTCCTAGGATAGCTCCACATGCGGATAAAACATGCTGCAGAGCCCAGCAACAAAGAGCAGAAAGATACTAGGAGACAAGATACAAATAACCCCACCACTAATCCTTCAATACTTATAGCCAGTCTTTCGAACTACCCATAGAAAGTCAAGGACTTTGCAACACTTTGGTCCAATCTCCTTAGTAACTTGTTACACTTCTCCACAATCAGGATTACACAGCGGCATTAAAAAGATGGAGAAATCTTCTGTGGCATTTGTTGTGGAAACACAGTAAACCCATTGCTTTTCTCCTAGCAACAAGCGGCTGACATAAAATTACCGTACACTGAACAAGATTTACTTCCGGATCAGGAGGGATTCCCATAAACTTCAGCCTAACTGTGCCCTCAGAGTATCATAGTGGTCACTGACGTTGTTCATTCTGCAGGTTTCTTGTTTCAAAGCTCAGACTGTTTTGAAGGCTGTTTGCAGAGCAGATGCTGTAGATAGAAATTAATATCATTGTATTTTTCTACTAACAATGCAGACCAAAACGTGCAACTGACCAAATTCACTATCATAAAGAGAATATGATAAATAAAATGTTAGTGTTTCAGATATTAAATCACTTTTTGCCTTAAAAGGTACACCTCTAACAGTAGTTTGTTACAAAGAAAGGAAGATTGGAACACTTCACTAGCTTTGTCTTTGTGTACACGCCCTAACACAACCAGATTCTCCTGCCTGATGGTGGGTCTCAACGTTTTGATGTAATTATAAAAAAGTATTCCAAAAAAAGGTGTAGATATACGAAATGCTGAACATAATTTGCTTATACTATACTATCACTCACAAAATACCACATAACTAGTGAACACGTTCATAGAGATTCGATTTTGTCCAAAATGAATGAAAAAGTTGGTCCAACTATTCAAGTAAACAATCGACAAATACAAACTGCCATAAAGTCCTTGGTCATTATGTTTAGTTATTTGTTCACCATACCTTTCCTGGTTAAAGGGCCTTGCTACATGGTAGT
This sequence comes from Pandion haliaetus, assembly GCA_013401275.1. NCBI lineage: Eukaryota > Metazoa > Chordata > Aves > Accipitriformes > Pandionidae > Pandion > Pandion haliaetus. Next base: position 20,427 of record VYZV01028690.1, on the reverse strand, counting down.
TACCTTTGCATTCTGTACAGAATTTCAGCCTAGATAATCTCTTGTCAGATGAACTTTTCGTTGTAGAGCAATACATTGTTCTTAGGTACATGCAGTGTCAAAATTTAGTGTGTAAGCTGGGACTGAGCACTCCCTACTCAGATATTACGAAGTTCCAACTTCATTGTTTAACGTTTCACTGTTTTTACACCGAAACCCAGTCATAATTTCACCCTTTCTGACATAACTTTTAAAAGACAAAAAGATTAAAGCACATGGGGAAGGAGGGGGGAGGAAATATGCCTTCCAGATCAGCAATTTCAATTCCAGGACAATGAGACTGAGCCTTAGAGCAGCACACAGGCAGAGTGAAACATTTAAAAATCTATAAACCAGTGATTTAACAAACCACTAACTAAAAGGAGGCATCTGATTATATAAAATTGCCAGGCAGATGCCAAGAATGTTGTTATGGTTTCCAATCATTTACTGCCTACGCTTCACTCCAACAACCATTCCTTCTTTTTTATGTTCTCCTAGAAGCTCCAAGGTCTAGCCAGCCTGAAGCCTGGGAAAAAAATCTGGGGAAGGGGAAGGAGGAGGGAGGGGAAAAAACCAAACCAAAACAGAAAAACCCACCACACCCAACTCATCATCTCTTTCCAGTATTCTCCATTTTTATAGCTCAAGAAACAAGATATTTTAGCAACTTAAAGAACCAGCACCTAAACCAGAAAGGATTGGTTCAAGAAAGCAGGAATTAATTAAACATAATTTGTCAGTGAAGTTTAAAAAGGGAAGGCAGGGAATTAACAAAAAAAAATAGGCTTACAATCCCTTGAAGAATTTGACTACTGAACTTTTATTAATAATGCTTAAAATTCACCAGTCACTCCTTTTTACAAATGTGAGGAGAACATGGATGAGAATCCAAGATTTAAATAAAATCAGCTTTCAGTGAAACATCAATCCATAATCACCTATAATTGTTTCAAATATTGCACTCTAAATTGTTTTAGGCATGGCTAAGATGCAATAAGGCTGACAGTTTGCAAAACAAATTATCAGTGTATACATTAGGCCTGGAAGTTGTGATTTGCAGTATAAAATATACATGAAAGCAGGAAGAGTTCATTCATACACCATTACGTAATTAACGGCATTTTTCTGCATTTTAGGACCTTGCATAATGATATACATAGTACAACATTATGAAGTTGCTATTCTGAATTATATGTTGGTGCACTATTTATATGTCCTTGATAAATAGAAACACACATAGTAAGCCACGATCAGTACGAAGAAATGAACCATACACAAGCACCTCATACGTTCCATACTAATGTCCAGGCAACCCACTGATACTCAAAAGAGACGCAACCCCCAATAGTGAGATTCAGTCATGTTCCACATGGAAGTTGGGAGACAATTCCTTGCATGCTGTCCTCTGTTGAACTTTTTGCCCTACTGTCCCTCACCAGCTATTCTTCATTTTATACCATGCAATAGTGTCCTGCTTCCATTTGCATTTCAGGAACTCCTCATCAGGGCATTAGTGGCACAATTTGCTCATGGTACATTTATTCAAAAATAGGACTTTCCTCCCCTGATTTTGTGAAACTAGATTTCAAACAATCCGATATCTGAGGGCAAACACGGTATGTTACACGTCATGGAGAAGTAACTGTCTGCAGTCACGGTCTCATTCTCTTTGGAAAAATAAGTCCTTCATGGACTGCTCTTTCCTAAGCAGTCATTTGAGCTTAATTTTCAAAAGGCATTGACTGAAATTCTACCTGAATTGGGCTATTCCACTCACTGTGCATAAAACAATATCATAGGATGTTGCATGTCTTCTTTTAGAAAAGATCTAGCTGATGCATTCTAACAATGTCCCTGGACAGTCATTTAGCCTTTAGTGAATGTATTTCTTCTTATGTCAAACACATTAGGAATAAAGGCACGTGCCACTTGCAGCTTAATCCTGACTCATCTCACTTTGAGTTCTCCATATTGCAGCCCTTCACACTTCATCTTGGCAGGTAAATAACAGGAAACATATACAACTAGATGTAAAGTGCCGACTGGTATTTTTAAACACCATCCCTCATCGTCCCAAAGATAGGGGCAGAGGAGTGTCCTTCTTTCGGTTCTATTCCTTTATGTGAGATGAATGGAACATATTATTAAGATAAAGGGAATAAACAGAAGACCTGATAAAATGATTTCTGACTTGCCTGATGCACAGAATCCACTCATCGCTGCTTAAAAGTTCTCAAGTCAAGCAGTGGAAACAAATTTTACATAAAAGCATCTCACGGTCTTACAGGCAGTAACATCTGATAGACAATAAAGAGATTTAGTCCAAGCTGGCCAGGATTATTCAGATCTCAGAGGCACGGGTCAGAAAGAAATTTCCTGTATCTTATGAGATGCTTTAAAGCAGTGCAAGAATTATGCCAAGGGAAAGGAAAGGAGAGAGGAAGATTATCTCAGCTTGTGTTCACAGACAAATAGGAGGGAACTGCAGTTATTCCAAAGGGGCTCGGTAAAAGCATGCAGAAGTATTCTACTTTTTCATGGACAGTCTTCACTCCCCTGCGTCCATCCTAGATGGAGGGCACAGGTTATGAGAAACAGCAATGCTTAGGGCACACAGGCTGCTTGCTGCTACTGCTCAGTGAAGATGCCATTCGGTGTGCACAACTGCGTACGTGCTTTCTCATTTAATGCTTGCCTGTTCCTTCAATTCTGCTCCTGTAGTCTGTTGCTGAGTGATGTCGATCTTTGTCTCTTGACTACCTGGAGTGAATTCCATTGCAAATAACCTATTCTCCTGTTGCTTAATGCAAAGCCAACAAAAATGCCAGCACTTGATTTCCCACTGTTCTCAGCTGCTGTTCTGGGGAGCAATACGAGTAAACCAGCTCACTTCCCAAAGGATAAGCGCACCGCTGCCAGATTTTTCTGAGGCTTTATGGATCTACTGAAGTAAAGGGAGATGGGGAAGGAGGGGGAGTACAGGAAAAGGAGAATAATGGAATAGTACATATTTTACAGCTTTGTATCTTTTAAGTGCAGTAGAAAGTATCATGTCTTGAACTGACCCACTATACGAAAGGCCATTATATTTCATCCAGTCATCCCTGCTACTTGCTCAGTTCTGTTTTGTTAAAGCTTATCTTCCAATTTTGACACAAGAATCCATCGGTTCTCATGGTATTCTGTTCAAATGGTTAGTCACATTATCTGAATGATAGATAAGGTAAGGATGGATCTCTATAGTCAATGTACACAAACCAGCTCTAACACAGACCAGGCAGCACAGAACTCAATATATATTAGCCACTATTTCTGCAGCACCTTGAGTAGGTTTCACAATTCATAATGAACTACAGGTTGCCTCTGCATTCCATTAACTGCCAGTTACAGCATAGATATCGCCAGGCACCTACCTATCCAGAGACACAGAGGAAGAATTGCTAATTGCTCAACTACAGGAAACATCAAAAAATAAATGTCACCTCCCACCCACCACGTCCACTGAAATGCTATACAGTGATAGCAAACCATTTAGGGAATTTCTTTTGGCAATTTCTCTCCCTGATGTTCACATATTAGCTACTTTAGGAATGGTCTGCTACACCCAACACAAATTCGCTACACAGAGATGCCGAATGCAAATGTGTTTAAAATTAACTAATTGATGATTGGAATTAAATTTCAAGGCCTCAATTTCAATACATGAAATTACATGTAAAGCTATTATAGTTAGATGACTTGGAAAAAAACCCAAAACTTTAAATCACAGAAAATGTTTGCAAAAAGCTTGCCTTCACATGTAGGGAGGACTCACACAGAAGGTAGGCGTAAATGAATCCATATATATATATATACACACATGTATAGTTATAGAATTAATCAATTCCTCTTGTTTCTCTAAGATTGCAGCAAGATGCTTTTACCTCAGAGTAGCAGGGTTTCCACAGCATTTGTAGAGTACACTGCTTCCATCTCCAATTTTCTCAGTGGAACTACATACTGCCAGGTGCACAGCAGACATACCACTCGGCATCTTCATGCAGTGTTAAAGATGCTAGAGGTCTTACTCTGCGGTTTTCTGCAGCTTTCTTGGTGCATGGTGTAAATATTTAAACAAAAGTCAGGACAACGGTAAAGAACAGCAAGTTAAAATTTAGCTCAATGTTAGTGCATGCTTAGGAGTACTACTGACTTAAGAGCTGTCGGTAAAATTTATTATTCTGAAAAATACAAATAACTTCACCACTTAACCCAGCATCTGTTAATTACTTTGTTGTTTCATGGTACAAAAACATAACTGTTTATTGTAGCAAGGTCTTTGAAAGACAAAAGCTGCTGGGGACTGTTTATTAATGGTTAAAATACCCCAAACCACTGTGCATATACTTCAGTCCTAGTCAGAATCCCCAGCTGACTGTTGCACTGAATTTACCTCAACATAATATCTGATGAGAAAATTAATTTGTGACAATGTAGCTGAATTTAGATTTCAAAGGAAAAAACAATAATTTTTTTTTTTTTTTGTTAAAAAAATAATACCCAAACAAAAACAGGAAGTCCAAGAGACAGATTTGATTATAGTCAGGAAGGACAAATACAGGATCTTTAATTATTATGAAAACAGCTCCACAGGCCTGTGATGACTTTGAATTACCAGTAACAGTTTAAACCACTAGCAACCTAAAAACACTGGTACAATAAAATGTACTGACAGTAATCTGATTTTAGCCAAGTAAACAAGGTAGAAAGGGTTTTTTGTTTCAAGAAATATTTTCTGTGTGCAAAGAATGAATTTAATCTTAATTAATATGTATAAAATTATTTTTTTCATTAGATCTTTTCTTAAACAGTTCATACTAGTTGCAAAGAATGCAAGCACACACCTTCTTATAAGCACTCTCCTTATGGAATATGGATGGAATATGGAGTTCAAGCAGAAGAGGGAAATGGAGGAAAGAAATTTCAATTTCTTTCAAAAGCACAGGAAATGAATGAGAAAAGCTTGGATACTGGTGTACTCCAGCAATTAAAAGATGCAGTGATTAGAAACTATTTCTCTGTTATGCAGCTGTGGAGGAGCTGGGCAGAGCTATGCCGAAATAATAGAAAAGACCTTAGATTAAAAAGAAATCTATGCCCAAGAGAGGTTTGCAAACAGATTGCTAACATCAGTTAGGTTTATTCAAAGTGATTGGTGAAGTCTTTCCACATCTTTCCCCATTAATCTTTCCATATCCCCGGGATTAAAAACACCCAGAGAAAAATGCACCATCATGTAGTAGGAGTATGAGAGGGGACTGAATTCAGAGCTGTCTGTATTCACCCATCAAGTAGCAGAACGGTGAAAAAACATGAAAAGTCTCTTCCACTTTTGGAGCAGCTTCATGGTCTAAGATGAAAGACTGTTATTGCAACAGTGCAACAATGAATTTGTTGCAAACCGGGTGATGTGACAGTCTTCAAGGTCATCACGTGCTACCTCTCGGCCAGACTCGAAGTGCAGGAAAACTCAGTAGGAATCTGCTGCTGCTCTCCCACCAAGTTTTCTGCACTTCTAATCATATGTGGCTTGTATTCTGAATTTTGTATGCCCCAACAACCGGAAATTTAAAAATTGGCAAGAGGAATTTCAAAGTTTCTGTTGATTGGAAAGACAAGCTTACAAGAATAATCCAAAGTAGTTTTCAAATTCAAATGGGAAATATCTGACCATCCTTCCTCTCCCTGTATACTCTTTTCCCCTCAAACCTACAGCATGAGGAAAAATAATGGGAAAATTTGATCTCCACTTGAGTTTCTTTTTTACCATTTTATTAAGGCAGAATTGCTGCAACATGCTCTGAAAAAAACCCACAAATCAATGCAAATATGTGTAAATGTATAAAACCATCTTCTGGCTAATTTCTGCAATTTTTCTTCTTTCCTTTATCTCTAACCTTTTCTGGTTTTCAACATCTCTATGTACTTTGATGCGTTTGTTCCACCAGGTCTGCTCATTTGAACCACAGTGGAAGCCTGGATAACTAAAAAGCAAAGTTCGCTAGTCTTCACACCCCTTGGGGACAGCTTAGGGCAGAATATGCATGGAAGCCCTGATGATTTGTCAGTTAATATGCTAAACCCTCAGACCTGGGTTGCCAGTGAGTTTTATAAATGAGGAAACATAGTGCCTGCAAGACAGCAAAAACAGCTTTAAAACAATACCTGCATGCACACACATACAAAATGCTATTCAGAAATCCAAAGCAGAGTTGCAAAAGCAGAGCTAAGAAGATAAGCAGATACCCTGCATCAGCTGGAGCTGCTGCGACCTAGTATTTGCAGTGCAGAGCACAATAGAACAGGGATCCCATCAGCAGCAGACTGCAGGCTGGATGGCATCAAATGTCCATCTGCAACTATACCCCCCCTTTGCTGTTCTTCGTGGCAAGGAATTCAGGATCACATTTCATTATGCTAGTTGCGCTTACTTAAGAACAGCCTGCAAAAGCTTTACTACCATTTTTCTAAAGCAAAAATGCTGCTAAATCTCGAGGACAGGAACAGCTACAGGAGAACACTGATTTGTTTCAATCATTTTTTCATCCATGTGTAGAGTAGAGAACATGGGTACAATTGTCCACAAGAATCAAAAACAATACCAACTGTTACTGAGCCCAACCAGCAACTGCTGAAATAGCGCAGATGAAGTTACCTTGGGCAAATTGCCCTATATGTCTTGCACATCCTTGGGCTACAGCTGGAGCCAACCAAAGCTCACATATAGGAATTAGTGGGAGTTTCTGTTGGATACAGCCAGATGGCAGAAGATGGAAAGCCAAGATAATTTGGCTAGAAATGAAACCTCTAACATCCATTTTGGAAGAATCGTTCAGTATTTTCTGTCTGCCCTGACAAACCGAACAACAAGCCCTGCAGCCGAGTGCGATACACCCTGACTGCCACTGGCTCCACAAGGAGCACGCCAGCATTCCTGCAGCTGAAAGCTCAAGATTTAAGGATCTACAATGAACCCATAGAAGACAAGAGAAGAAACCGCTGCTACTTCAAAGGATCATCATACCAGAGTTAAGATGCGAGCAACACTCCTTCCTGTGGAAGATCCAGGGATTCATTTTCTCAGAATCCGCGTAATACGCAGCATGCTGCCAACCTCCAAGCTTTCAAAGAAAACTCTAAGTTAAAGAACTATGCAAGAGTTTGGCAACACAGCACACATGGTGATTTGGATGAGGCTGTATACCAAGAGATCAGTTTTAAATAGATGAAAAGAGCCCAAATGTTACAAAACGAAATCTTATTTTGATCTGTTACATACATGTAGTAAGACCTCCTTGAAATCCATTATGCGGCGCAACATATATGAAATGTGTATCGCCCAAGGTGCTTTTCTCAAATATTTTAAGTTTTGCCTGAGAGGCAACATTCCTGATGTGGAAACTAATGCTAAAAGAACTTAGGTCTGTACATCCAGACACACTGGTTTTGGCATTGCCTTAGCACACGTGAAGAACCTACAAAACTCAGGAGAATTAGTCCACAATGAGGGGCTCATTCAAACTGTGTAGTGCCCACAGCCAGTTTTCCACGTACAAAGTGTGAGCCCTGCAAAGCAATAAAGCTGAGCAGCTTGCAACACCACGCAGAACATATCCAGAGTTCAGCCAAATCTGCACTGCCTACATCATGAGCTTTGGCTGTGGATCTGAACACAGGATGGATGTTAGATACGGGCCTGAGCCACAACGTGGCCTTACTCCCTGCTAGTTCACTACACCCTTGTGTGAGAAAAATCTGATTTGTTTATATATAAGCCAAATCATACTATAAAAACCAAAACACTGTAAATTATTCTTTTCACCAGATCCTTCCTTTAAGACATACGAACAGTTATAAATCTCTTATGCTGAGATTAGTAATTAAATAGTGTCCATATTACTCTCTAGTCTCGGATTTGCTTTCTTATCTTGTTTTTGTGAGATTAATTTTGTCTTTGGCCTAGCACTCATGGAAATACATTTATTTCAGTATTCTTTCAAGCAGCTCTAAAATTGCACAATTAGATATAGACATGTATTAAAATGGTAAGGCAAGTGGTTATACCCATTTCAATGAACCTATGCTGATGCAGACAAGCTGAGGCTGGCTCTGGATATGTATACATGCCCATCAAGCATACAATTTTTCTCAATCTACAATTTAATTCCTATTTTATTTCTACTTGTTTATGGTTCTCTTGCTGGACGCGCAATATTGGCCAACACAATACTCAAGCTACAGTGATGAAGCACTTTAGTATCTGGAATGAAAAACAGCATTATTGTAAATCTATTTTATAATTTAAACTTAACAATAAAAGTTACAACACCACACACACTCCCTTGCTCTGCCTTTTGGGAAATCACTAGTTTATATTACTTTACTGGGCACTTACTTCACACTTGTGATCGCAGTTAAACATGAGGCAGACACCACAAAGTGTTAAATACAACAGCACACATATTATTTTTTAACTCTCTTTGTAGGGATAACAGTTCAATCTCTCTTGACTCTTACTGTGCTTCCTGTGCCAAGCAGCATTCCTGAGCTGAGAGACACTTTCCAAATTAAAAAAAACCCAAAAATCCCTTGCATGCCTTGAAGAATACATAGTCCAGGGGCAAGGAAGTGGAAGGGAAATAATCTACAATTTAGAATAAATTTATTTACCGGAGGGGAAAATAGACATAAGATATGAGACTTTCTGCCCTAATCCACTTTGTATATCCAAAATCTATTTGAAACATGACCTGACGTGCCACAAACTAGTCCTTTTTCCCCTCTGCCTTGCTGCTCCCTGCATAAAGCCACCGCTGTTGTACTGCACACTCCGGGTCTCCTCAGTCCTATGGCCCTGCCTGAAACACTCCTCCTGCTTAAAGGTGATAGCCAAAGCCCTTCTTCTGCACCCATTTGCTTCTCAGAAAATACACCCTGCTACTGAGCTGGATGAGCAAAACCACGTCACTTTCAGCAGGAACTAATACTTTCCTTTATTTGGAGAAAATAACATTAAACAGCATACCGTGCAAACACAGAGCTGTTTTCCAATGAAATGGCAACTTTTCCTGCCAGTTCAGGGCCAGGGGCTGGGAGGCAGGATGCCTGACTGGAAAGGGTGAAAAGAAAGAAACACTATGTAGAGTATAAGGGTGCACACACACAAAAAGGAAAAAAAAAAGAAAGAATCCTACTTTGGATACTTGCAACAAGAGCCCTGCAGGATTCTGCCTCACGTTGTTAACACTCCGCCTCGGAAAAGGCTCACGCTGGACTACATTTCCATCATTTGCTTGCTTAGCTGATTTTTTTTATTTTTATTGTGCCTTTCTGGAGGTTACTAACACCTAAAAGGATTATAATTATGATGCAAAATACCACACGCTTTACCTAAACAGTATACATATGTAGCTTTATTTATCTTCACCCTCCTGTTATACGTGCCCAGTTAGTTACACCAGGCACTCCAGTACAACAGGAATGTTTCCTATGCAGTTTCATTTGCTAAATACCTTTGTGACAGTTTCTTGGCAAGAGCTGCGGCAGAGAGGTTAACATATGTTAAGAATACATACAGCAGGCATTCCTAGTTAGAATGCAAGTAAATAGGAAACATCGCAGCAGTAGCATTTCCCGTGCTCACCATTCAAGCAAGTTTGCTTCAGAAGTTCGAGTTAGATTTCAGCAGCAGAGTTTACCGCTACAGAAAGGGACCTTTCTTCACAGATTTATATTCAAGAAGTTTGCTCATCAGTGATTCTAATCCATGATCTACCACTTCAGCCTTCTATCCTGGAGGCTGTGGCCTGAAAGGTAAAATTACATGTTGGGAGAGGACTAACATAAAAAAATCCTTTTTAACATAAGATCTAGAATTGCACAAACCATAAAGGTCTTCAGTTCTTCAGGGTATATAAAAGCACATGCCCTTTGCTTAGAAGTTGCTTCTCTTGGTAGCACCAGGAACAGCAAGATTCAAGGTTTTTCTCCTGTTCTTGTCATGTCCGTGTCCTTTCTCTTTCCACATCAGAAAATGCTCCAGTTGTCCTTCCCCACTGATGAGGCAGTAGCTCACAGGTGTCAGAAACGGGGAAAGGCTTACGAAAGTAAGAGTTGGAGGCTTCTGGAAAGAAAAGATTCTCTGACTCCTGATAGCTGTCTGGAAGAAAGCAGGCTAGATGAAGTGTGTGGGGAAGGGAGCCCTCAGCCTCATATGCAGTCCTCAGAATGAGCTGCTCATTCTTCTCATTATAAAACTCTTGAAACTACCATAACCTTCCCCACAGCCTCATACAGACAAACTCTGACAGCCCCTTCCTTACCAGCATTGTGCAAACTACGCTAACTCCTCCAAAATCCCCTTTCTCTTGGCTGCCACAGCAACAGACCCTCTTCTCTGCAACTCCTTACCTGTCTCCCAGATTCCTACGGACTCATTCCTAATCAATTTATGCCTCTAATCCCAGTCAATGCTTGCTCTATCTATTCCATTCATACCACAAATGTGAATTTTACCACCCTAGGTGCAGTAAGCCTTGAGCTGGCTTGGGGTCCCAGGATCAGTCTTTTGGGGCAGGACTCTGCAGGTGAAACCCAACACAGTTCACTCAGATAACAGCTGTAAGTGATCATACTTAAGTCAAAATGAAAATTAAAATTAGAAATAATATATATTTCAAGTTTGCTACTCTGCATTCTTGGAATACTTATGGGTGATAATTTGTGACCCAACTGTGCTAAATACTGTGTCACAAGAAGAAAATAAATTAATACTGCCAGCACAGCAGAGAGTAATCTCAGTGAAATTTTTATAAGCATCACAGAAAAAAAAGCACACTTAAGGAAGGATTTGAATGAGGTAAGAAGATAGTGGAAGAAAACTAGAAGATGCTTATCAGAAAACATAACAAGTGGGTGATAAACAAGGACATAAGAGGCCAATTAGAGGCCAGACTTAAAAACCTCAACAGTGTAAGAGAATGATAGGCAAAGCCAGGATTGAACATGAAGGGTCTCTGAAATGAAGACAAGTGCCTTTTTTTTGGTACAGTCATTTTTCCCAGGCTGTCATTCTTGCATGTTCTATAAAACCTGGAATTTGCACTTTAGCAACAGAGTAAGTTAGCTTGTGGGATACCTAAGAGTGTTGGGTAGCCATAAGCAAGCAGTGTACGTGGATAGTGACTGAGATGCACAGGTTTCCTGGACCAATCAAACATCCTGTGGCACAGTGCATTCGGCTTTTTATATGCAGCTTTTTATTTAAGTTGGGCCTTATATCCAGAAAACGTATAATTAGTTGCTAATGCCAAATGACACCATAGAACTTTTAAGGCTGGAATGGAGAGTTAGAATCTGAAAATAGTCTCATAAACAGGTTACAGGTTAATATTTGTGAGGACGATGTGTAAGAAACATACACAGGATGTTTCATCAAAAAAACCCCCAACTTTAACTAAAAGTTTATATAAATAAGTGCTCCTTAAACTTTACAGACTTCTGCTTTATTCTGGGTTTCATACTGGAAGTATAGCCTAGACAGATCAGATTGATTTCTTGTCATTATTCATGCAAGCATAGAAAAAAAATGGGTCTCTTGAGAAAGTTCTGGGCCAGGCTTGCATTTTCCTGGACCACTCTAGAAAAACTAGTGTCCTTTGCAAAAACATCAGGAAATGAGCAGCAAATGAATTATGACACAGAATTGCTCTTAATGTTTTCCAGAGTTTTCAGTTTTGTGATGGCATAACACTGGCATTCAGAATGGAAATTGGCTATTTCCACAGACTTTCTCCATGACTCAAACTCTTAACTTCTTAATCCGGAAAAAAAACAACCAACCCTGACCAGAACTTGCAAAAAATGCCACCAGGTCAACCCTTCCTTCTAAATCACTGTTTGAGGCTACAGACAAATGTATATTTTATGCTGGCATAAATTTTCGCCCATTGCTATTAGGAACGCTGTCATTTACCCCATTAGTCAACCCCACCCTTACACTGCTGCAGGCGCTTGTGCAGCCACCCAGTGAACTGGATCGGAGCTAAAGCTACACACACTTTTGGGAAGGGGAGGGAGGGAGATAATTTTTGTATTGCTATCATTCCCTGCATAGCCTCACACCCAAAGACTGCTCACCCAGCATGATCAGACATTGCAGCGGTGGGGGGAATGAGAGCGAGAGAAGCCACTTTCTTCTCACAATACATTTCGTCAGATTTTTTGAGCTTTTGGGGATGTGAATAGTGTAGCAGAGGCTGCATAAACCTCAAACCACCAAAAGATCACCAGGATAAACACAAACGCTGTTATTTCAGAAGAGGTATCTGACCTTGCTACCTAAGAGCTAGTTTAGTTAGGACTACAGATAACTTGACTCTTTACGACCTGGTTATATTAGTGTTACTCACTGGGTCACACAATAATAGCTCCCAAATAGCCATTTCTCTACTTATCCAGCTCCAGTGAACCTCTCATCCTCCTTGCCCTATCTCCTTCCTTTATTCTTGTTACTCATTTCCAATCTTTTTCTCCACTTCTCTAACAGAGTTAATAATTTCTGTTTTCTCCCTCTTTCTGGATGCTAAATGTGTTATTTTTTGTTTATTCTTTCCCCAGTATCTATTAGTTTGCTTCACCATCTATGTAAGCCCCTCTAGTACTTATTTTACCTTTAAACTCTCTGCCTGCACTTGTTCATTGCTCCCTACTCTTCCGTTCCTCCTCTCCAGCTCTTCTCTACAAACCTGTCTCTTGCTGCTTTTTTCACTAGCTACCACACAAACGAGTGACCTGCAAACTGAATGTTCCATGGTATTCTCCTGGAAGTATTATATCATCCATTTTCAATATTGAGGGCTGATGCCAAAAGTGAAGTAGTCCTATCAGACTGGACAAAATGCACTTAACTGATAAATCCAGGTTTAAGTCAGGTCCACTGTTTCATGAGAAGTATTTATTTGATGTTCAGTAAACTCTCCTTGGGAGACATGGGATAGACGTTATATTTCTTCTCCCTTCAATAGTGACAGGATGTAAAATATATCACTACAAACAAAATGAAGAACGGTATCTTAATTTCAAGTCGCTGAACGGTCTGTTCACCGATAACTATTTTCCTGGGGTAATAAATAGTATGCTCACTCTATAATTCCTAATTGATTCCGCTAACTAATGTTACAGAAGAATGTGTAAAAATAGCATTAACTATGTTTCTCCAAAAGACAATTAGTAAATATAGCAAGGGGGTTTTTTGTACTTCAAAGTACGCTAAGCAGACTGTTAACCACACACAAGCAACTCCACAGCACTGCCCAGCAAGCGCTATCAACTTCCTAGTCTTCCACACTAGGTTGAAGCTGTGTTAATTAATGTGAGAGATCCGTTAATAAAAATGAAAGTAGCAACAGCCACCGCAACATAAGGGTGAATAAAGCAAAACAGCACTATGACATTTCCATCACAGCACTGCACTCGTGACTCATCGTGACAGCATCTCTGTGCATGCACCAAGGGACGTCACAAACCTGGCATCAGTCTGGGGATGCTCCGTGAGCCGAATGGTACTGTTGGGACCATTGCCCTCCTCCCCACCACTTCCAGCTATGGAATTATCTCAAGACTGTGCTACAATCTCACTTTGGAAACCAAAGCATTTGTTCCAGCTCTCCCACGGATTCCTGAAACACAAAGCCGGATTGCCAGACACAGATCTCAATTTTACAAGTTGAGCAGAACTGCCCCACAAGTAATTTTCAGATTTTTTTTTTATCCCCCTTCCACAATACCCTGTGTGTTTGTTTATCCAGACAGACAGACAGACAGACACACACACGTTTCAGAAGTTAGTCTTCCACCTCCTACTAAAGGCTGAGTGCACCAGAGACAAAACTAGGAAGCGAGAAGACGTGAAGACTATGCACTGACCTTCCATGCTCTTAAAGAACTGAGGTATCATCTTGCCTTTCCTGTTCATACCACATTCAACATTTACAAATCTGGGAAATAAAATCTAACAGCCATCTCCTAGGCACTTGCTGTACAGCATCACCTCTTTTTCCTGTTTGAGTTCACTGACCCAAGTTTTCCAAAAATTGTATAGGTCTTCAGAAATATCCTCTAGTACAAAATAGGCAAGAGATACATCAACCACAGTAGGAAAAATTCAGATTTGTTGACCAGATCATCCAGCAGTCACCATCCTGTCCCATTCTAGTCTATCAAGCTATTAAAAAGACAACAGCTGTATTTAACTCATTCGCAGCCTAACTAGTTACTTCATCTAAGTTTTTTCTTTATTTTGCCCTCCTTTTATACTTGTTTCAGGTTGGACTACACGCATCTCATCTGCACGTGAGTAAACTAAACAGCTTCCCCACAAGAGTTGTTTCAGGCATGCAGAGATTCCCACGGGGAACTAGTAGCCAGACATCTTAGAACAAGGGGCCTTTCTCAAGGACAGATAGTGCCTTTGAGTTTACAGTGAGATGTTTGAGTACTATTCTACAGCATATGCAGCACTATTCCCATACTCCCATTTTCTAACAAAGCATAGTCTCCCATTGGGATAACTAGAGCACCAAAGAGCTCAGACAAACTTAGCATTCATGTTATATACCTGATCTGCTTCTTCCCCACCTTAGGAGCTGGAGGGAGAATCCTTAAAGTTCAAGGCAGGCTTTTTAGAGAATACAGGAGGGTTCACTACCAGAATATTTTTTTGAGAGAATTCTCAACTAGTGATGTAACTTAGTAATTAATTATGACAGCAATCTAATTGAATATAACTACTAAGATTCCTAAATTAGATAAAAGAAGCAGCAACAGTATTTTTTGTGTATTAGCATCTGCTAAGTCAAAGTTCATTTCTGACAGAATACATAATGTTATAATAAAATGTTAAGCTATGTAGTCCCTCTGGGGTTACATGAAGAACCATTTTTGGGCTGCAAGAGCCAGATCCCTTAAATATACCTGTGTAAAACATTTCAAGTTACACAGGGAACTGTACTAACTTCTAGCATGATGCGTGGATTTATCCTAAATTCTGATCCAGATATGAGCCTGTTTTCATGAATTTCAGGAAACAAAACTCCTGATAAGTACCAAAGACTTCCTCTCCCTGGAGTCTAACTGAAGGAAAATAGCTGAACCTGAGTGTTGATTCATTTAGACAGGACAGCTGGCCCCATTAATTTAAACAAACTCAGAAGCAAGAAGGGGGAGAGACAGAAGGGCCTCCCTCTCAAGCCTCCTACTGTCTATGAGCCAGCACATGGGGCTCTGGGAGGCAAGAACTTGTACTTCACTGGGACAAAGTTTGCTGTGGAGATTTTTAATATTGTTAACTTTATCAGCAGATATGTATGCACTGAGGATCTGGACTCCATGAAATTTGTTTTGAAATACACCCTGTAAATAAAACTAGAATGCCAGAGGTTCTTTCAGTTGGACTCCTGGTGAATACTTCTCCCAAGCTGCACTGACCTCAAGGTCTTCCACAGTCCTTTCTTAAAAAAGAAAATAAATTAAATTATCCTCCCAGACGGTGAGCCCAGCAACTCGGACACTAATCCCCCAAGCTCACATCAGCCCATTCACAACACATCAAAGGATGGATCTTTTTTCACTCCCTAGAAAACATTCAAGCAAGTAGAACAGCTAATACAAGCTTTTTGTTGTTGTTGTTGTCAATCAAAACGTAAAACATTAGAAGAGACATTTGAAGACTGGCAAAAAAGTCTGCTTCTTCCATAGCTAGCAATTGAAGAGACAAACAAATTCTGAAGCTACTCCAAATGACTACTGTTGTTAAAATCTACTGTAACATACAGCACAAGTAGTGGGAATCATATGGAATTTCTGTACATACACTGCTATAAAATTCCAAAGCGCAAATATTTTGCAAGATGTTTTTCAAGTAACTTTCTTGAAGT
>VYZV01028687.1:0-16636 GCA_013401275.1 Pandion haliaetus | reverse complement strand
CCCCTCCTTCTTCTCTGACCCCAGTATCGGCAGAGAGGTTCCTATCACGTTCCCCAACCCCCACACTGCCGGTTCCCCTTCTTAAATCTGTTCTCCCAGCGGCGCTCCCACCGTCACTCCCTGTCTGGGCTGCAGAGGCGGGTCCGACTCTTTGGCACCAGGGGAGCTTCTAGCAGCTTCTCTGCAGCCCCCTCCCCACTACCAAAGAAAACCATGCCACACAAACCCATAACAGTTCTGGAAAAGGAGCAAGAACACAGAAGCAGCTGTGTCAGATGTAATCCAGTTCTGTAGATGTCTGACTGATGGATGATGCTGCCAGGTCACAACCCACTAATACCTCACTCAGGAAGCAAGAAGAAAATTCTGGGTGCAGTCCTGGTTCCTGAGGCTTGCTGTCTATATTGGTAACATCAAATCAGTGTTGGGCCACAGGCTGCAGCACCTGTAATCACCATCCTGCTGGGCATAGTCCTTACCACCATTTTGGCCAGGGCCAACTTCCACTCTCTTAGACAGGTCTAGATTTAGCATGGGCTGGGGATGATTTCCAACAGGGTGCTTGTCTGGCACCACCTCATCGTGGAGGCCAAGGGAGTTGTAAGATGGCTGTGGGCTGCCCCTGGGCCAAGGAAAAGTCCTGCGCACATTTAATTTGCTGGAATGGATGCCGTTATGGAGTTGGGAGCACACCTGGTTTCTTGGAATAATTTGCAGATTTGCTGTAATCACCAGTGTAATCAACATTGGTTGCAAACCCCTCTGCATTTTCTGGGTCTTACACACTGAAAATGGCTGTCACCATCCATATTCCAAGAGCGAGCAGCACTTCGATGAGCTGGTTGGGCCAGGCACAACAACAGCTGTCATGAAAGACAAGCAATCTGCCAAGCTCCTTCTTGGACTTGATGGGAGAAGATGTTTCTGGAAGACTCTCCAGCAATAGGTTTACACAAGGGTTTTTATTTCTCTATTGGACTGCTGTGCAAGTTTTAATAAAATGGTCCTCCTGCAAACAGCTTTCTGGCTGGGGGTGCAAGTTTCTAGTGTATATTAAAAAGAATTATCACAAAAAGTTTTATCACTTCTCCTGGAATTTTGTACTGAAGAGCACTGAAAAACATTTAAGAGGTAAGAGCAGAAAAGAAAGAGATGGTCTAGTTTGTTCGGCAGCAGAAATAGCTGCATGAATCTCTCTGTGTGTGCTCCACGCTGGACTGGTGCCTCTGTCCAAATTCACCCTGGATGAAAGCTTTCCATCCATGCAGACAATTTCAAACCTGGGAAGAGAATGAAATTGGGTGGATCAGCAAAAGACCATTACTTGATGAATAAGGCAATAGTGGTTCCAGTGTTTAAATTGTTTTAGCTGTCACCTATTCATCAAGTAGACGTGTTGGTCAGCCACCAACTGCTGCATGCTGTCTATGGGCACTTCTTCTCCAGGGCAAAAGCAGCTCCCTCTGGGATTGCTAATTTGCAAGAGGTTTTCTGTGAAATATGTCACTGTGAATGATACATAGGGATTTTGAGGAAAGTGTATCTATTTTAATCTAACTTCCTTGTCTTATTTTTGTGAGCTCAGAACACTTTTACATCTTTAGTGTCACAGTGTTTGCTTGTGGTTATCCTTTTTCTGGAGGAACAAGCCTATCAAAAGAGTCAGACTGAAGTCCCAGAGCTCTCTGTCCTGTGCTCAGATCTTTATGAATGCTCAATTGCCTCTCAGATGTGTCATCTTACTGTTTCAGTTACTAGGAAATAAATTTTCATTTAATTTCGAAGAAGAACAAATAGTTAATGGAGATTAACTGGATGAGACAGAAGCAATTAATTTAAACATCCAAGAATTAAGAGGTCTGTTAGAGCAAGGATGTTGTCTGTAGCTGATAACATTTTGTAAACTTGCAATTAGGATAAGACAAAATTATACAAATTCAAAAAGATATTCTTCTTGGATCAGCAGGTATGTTTTTTTAATCCGTACACAACTGTAAAAAAACTTTCTGATATAACCACTCAGGAGGGATTACTTCCCACCTCTTGTGTATGCATAGACAACTATACACAACGACATGCACTCTAATCTTCAGTGGGTCTTGCTGTTTGTGTCAAACCCAGAGCTGCTTTTGCTGCAGCTTCAAGCTTCCTAGGCTGTGCTCAGCAAGCTGCAAAGTGTGGGAAGCTCTCAAAGACTGGGAAGGCTCTGTATCGACACCTTGCCTTTAATAAGGAATATGGTGGGGGAATAGCACTGAGAGATGGATATGCTCCATGTCCTTCCCTACCCACCAAACTTGCTCATGAGCAAAGCAAGTGTTTTGGTCTGGGAGGGAGCAGCACTGCCCGTAATGCCTCTTTCTCCACCACTGTCTTTTCCCAGAGGAGAGGCTCCAACACAGCAGCACTGCATTGCTACTTGTGCCTCTCCATTGATCCTGGTGTGTCTGAGGGGCAAGATGCGTCCTGCCAGTGTGGCCCCCATATGAAGGCCCATTAATCTGCCCTGATTAGCTTGGTTGTGAGTCCAAGGTTAGGAAAAACTCCTGCTGCAGAATATTGTAGTGTCATGGCAGTGTCTCCTTGGGGTGAGGAGGAAGCCATGCACCATTGATTATTTTTCCACTGTCGGTCTTGTGAGCGTCTGGGTGAAATGAAGTTGCATCAGTAACAAGCAACATTAATCTCTTTAATCTGTGTCTTTGCTTTTTGGAGTTAACCAGTACATATTGTATTAAAGACCAGAATATCTCAGTGACAGGAAGAGGGATGAAATCAGTCTTGCTGATGGTAGCTTAGCTTGGGATAGCTGGTATATTTATTGCTCCCAGGTGTCCATGCACTCCCAGTTCATGGATATCTGACTGCTCAAAAATCAGGTCCAGAGCTCTTCAGTTGGGTATTTTAAGAGAAACCATCATTGATTTTGGATGTCTTAGTCCATAAATTTGAATCCTGAGAATGTGTTTCAGAAGAGACTCAGACATCCATGTAAGTGGAGCCAATAATTTTGACAGTCTTTCCAAGCTGAGCTGTACTTGCTGGGCACTCATAGCACATCCCATAGACCACTGTAATAGAAGACAGACGTAAAGGGAAGAAATATACATGAGGGTAAAATGCAGAAATTTGAAAGAGTTCAGTGACAGGGAGTGGTGGTGAAGTGCTACTGGGGTAAACACATGTCTCTGGAGGGCTGAATTTAAATCTTGCTTGGGTTTCATCACAGGCCCTATTTGTCTGTGCCACAAAATAGCTGACAAATACTGCCTAGCAAAGATCTAGAGTTAGACTAATAGGAGGTTTGTAAGCTAAAAGTCCTGCGCACTGGCAAACCTCCATGGACACCCTCTTTGATGCATACCTGGCACTTGCTAGTATCGGTACAGCAAACAGCCTGTCGCTGTGCCTCCCCCCTCGACCCAAGGAAAATGAATGGGGGCTGGAATTAAATTCATGTGTTATATGAACCAGTGGAAAACCTGAATCAGCCCAAACGTAGAACTGGAGAAGGCAGTTTAGGCTCACAAGCATAGCTCATGTTTCAAGATAACTGTCAAGGTCTGGCAGTAATTCATTCCCCCAATACTGGACACAGGAGCCCTCAGTTGCTGCATCTGAAAGGTTTGCGAAAATGTTGATCTGATGTCAAGGGGCAAGGTAGAATCCCCTCCCCAACTGCATGACACTGTTGATAGGAATTATTTGCTCTCTGTCACCTTTGAATACTCATTTTTCACCTTATTCTATGAATATTTAGTTCTTTTAGTTCTGAGAAGGTACAAATTTGATATGAAAAAGGGGAGGGGAAAGTGGTGGGAAAGGAACTCTCTTCATCAGCTTGCATCTCCCACACATGGTCAGAAACTACATGCTGTGCTGTACTGGGAGCTGTGAATTCCCGTTGCTGCATCGTGGAAGCAGGAATTGGGGGTTCACAGTTCTTTTCTCCCTTGGCCTCAATTTCAGATGGAATCGGTCTGTTCTTAGGTTGTGAGGAGCTAAGTGATGTTTAGGGCAGTGCCATGTGTAGGCTGTTTATTCCTAGAGGGTACTAGGAGAAAAAGCCTATTGTGTATTAAGAACCTTTGACCTTCCAAATTTTTTAACATATATTCAATTTTTTTTGCAAGTGCATATATATGATTTTAAAAATAAGTAAATGAATTTGCAAAACTCCAAAGTATACTTTCATTTGTGATCTAAAAGGAAATACTTAATGTAAAATGTGTTATTTTTATATTTTTTCACAAGTAGAAGCCATTATATATTTTCTGTTAAGGTACAGAGAAAAAGTAATGCAAAACCCCAAGATTTCAGCATGCTGCTTGCTTTATAAGCAATGCAATACTGGTAGTCCAACCATGCCCTCCACAGCAAGTATCCACACATCTCTTTTAAAGAAAGGGGCATTGTTTTCTGTTGGGTTTTGTGAACAGTTCAGGAAGGGCAGATATTCACTGATTTCCCGTGCCTACTTTCCCATTCTGATTATTTACTGATAATTCCCTTAAGATTGGGTTGAGGTGAGAGATCACTTCAAATGTCTAACTGCTTTCCCAGAATTCAGCCCCAAGTGTGGCTGGAAATCTCAGTGCAGTAGTATGCCCTGAAGGATTTCTTGCCCATCTGCTTGCAGGTTAAGTTTGACAGCATACACCAAGAACAGCCTTGGCATTCATGTCCTTGGCATTACTGATTTCAGCCCTAGCTTAAAAACAGAACTGAAATACTGGGGGAATATAAAAAGTTAGTAAGGCTTTTTTCCTCCTGCTGGGTGAAAAGATGTTGTCTTCCAGTTTGAGCATGCACAGCCCAGTAGTCTCCTCTGCTGTCTGAAGTGGGGCTGGGGTGGTTAGGAGACTCCTGTGTTCTTTGAAAAGCCCTCTAAACACCCCAAGCTACACCATGGTAAAGTGTGTGGTCAACCTCATACTGCTCTCCGTAGGTCAACAAAGAAACTGTAAACTTCCAAAATTGCTGAGAAAAAATGGGCTCTCAGCAATGGTGATGCGCTCCGGTGTGGTAGCTTTGAGTTTTCTCCTCTTTTAACAGGGACTCCATGTAAAACTACAGATAATTGCCTATGTAATTTACCACTGGTAATTAATTTCTATAAATTTCATAGGCTTTAGTAGCCCACATGCAAAATAGGAAAAATAGTACTGCTTTTCTCCTGGCCTTTGTCTATTTTGCCGAATTAAATTGAAAGCTTTCAGAGCTGGGACCATCTTTGCTATTTATGTGTACATGAACTCTCATAAAGGGCTTACAGTCTTAGCTGGGATGCAGACACATTGCTGCACCATGAATATTTACCAATTATTTACAATAATTATTCCTTTATGGAGATGCACTGAGATACGACAAAGACTATTCTGGGAAAGAAAAGCTTGCTATCAGTTGGCTGAATTGCTTGTACTGGCCTGCGTAACAGTGCAAAGTGGAATTATTTTGGTTTACACAATTGTTCTTGTAACTAAGGAGACTTCAGAGCAGCTGCTGACTTATTGTTAATTTGTTTGCTAGTTAAATTTTCTGGAAGCAGCAAAGAAAATAAGTTTGGGGAAACTAGATCAAACTGGGCATGTTATTTCGCTGTCTTTTCAACTGAGACACCCTGCATGCCTCAGCAAATTATTGTTGAAACATCTGAAGTATTAACAAAAAAAACTTTAATTGAAAATATATCTCCTGAGAATTTAAGTTCTTCAGCTGTGGGCTGAGACCTCCAAAATTTTCATACATATTGCTGAGGGCTAGTGCACTGGGACATGCAGTCTTCTGCAGTGGATGATGCAAGTAATTCATTATTATAAAAATTACCCAGTTGTCAGAGTCTCCTTCCCACTGAGCTTGGTAAAGCACCAAAGCAGATACATTCTTGCCCCAAAGAACCTTCTTTTTATTAGCATGCAATATGTGGAGAGAGAGAAAGAGATGACAAATCTGAGTAGAGCAATGAGGATACTTTTTTAAAAGAATCCTCCCAGTTTGTCTGCATTATCTAATCTTTTCCAGTTTTTGTTTGTTCTTTACTCTTGGATTTTCTTAAATAAGGGAGGCTTATGAAATTGTACCAGCTTTTCCTCAGTAAGCCTGCTTAAAATACCTCAAAGATACCACGTTTCTGAAAGTTTCAGGAGATCTCAGAAAGTCTGAGAAGAGCAGAGACTTAGTTTTTGTCCCCTGTAAAGAGAAAGGCAGGAACAAGAGAGAGAACCTCAGCACCTAGCTGTTGGGAAATTTACCATAAAAACATGTCTTGGAAAAACTATGCATATGTGGGCTGGGTTTTTCAAAAGAGCTCAACAATACATCTGGACATGGAAATAAAACTGAAAACTCTTACTTTTTAATCGTTAAAAACTCACTAGCCTATTTTTTTTGGTCTTATTTTATTTTATTTAAGCTCATAAAAAGTTTGGATCCAATTTGGATCTCTGCAACTTTCAACAGGGTTCCCAGCAGGAGCTGCTGGGTTCAAACATTGTTGAAAACCCAACTGTTTCAGATGCCCGAACAGATGCTGATCTGCTCTGAAAAGTCATTAAGATGACCAGATGTCCTCATGCATCTGGAATGTAGGTCCTCATCCTGGCAGCCCAAAGACTTTTTTCAAAGGCTGTTTTAAGGCAGATTTTCCCCATTTGCTTCCTCCATTCCTTAGGAGAAGAGCAAGTGATAGGCATCAGTTCCCAACTGGACGTAACTGAAATGATCTCCATCATAAAAACTGGTTCAGGAAATATTTTCACAATGGGACCATTGATCTCACACAGAGGTCTGTCCCTCCAGATGTAATCAAGGCTGAAGCCATTCCCTAGATGCCCCAATGCTGTTTTTCTCTCTAATTTGTGTACTTTAGATGAATATTTTGCAATATCTGAAAAGATACAAGAAAGAGCAGTTGTCAGCCACCAGATGATGTTTTTTTTCTAATTAAGTTCCTCAGGAATCAATACTAGCCATGCATCTAGCCAACAGTTTTATCAGTGTTCTGGAAGTAAACCACAAATATAATTTAGGTGATTTGTGAAGTAGTACTGATGAAAGCAAGTCAGCCACATTCAGCAATGTGAAGTACTTGATGGCTGCAAAAAAGGGTCACTCAGAAACCTGTTTTCTTGTAGAAAATTCAAGGATTTATAGCTAGAAATAAGAAATTTAGACCATTACCTCTATATAGAAATAGAAGCTGTGAAAACATTGTGGAAATCATCAAACAGCTGTTAAGGTACAACACTGTGATGAAGAAGGCTAATGCAATTAATGAATGTAGGATGGGGAATGGAAGAATGAAGAGGTGATTTTTGGTTTGCATGTGGCATTATTGAGACTGATATGGGAAGGCTGCATCCTCTGGCAGTATTCTTAGAGGATCCGCAAAAGTGGAAAGCTCCAGAAAGGAGCATGAGGAAAGGACAAGGGGCTCCACTCACAAGCTTCAGCAAGGGACATTTTGGCTAGCCCTAAGAAAATGGTTTTTTTTGCAGTGGTGGTGACCGAACACTGGTACAGGCTGCCCAGAGAGGTGATAGGATCTCTGCCCTTGGAGATACTCAAACCTCAGCTGCACACAGCCCTGAGGAGTCTGCTCCCCTTTGAAGGCCACCCTGGCTGAAGCAGGGCCTGGGAGAGGGACCTTTGGGGTCCTTTCCAGTCACAACTCTTCTGTGACGCTATGGTTTGTGGCCTACAAAAATGTTTTACACTGAGATAGAGAAAAGGTTTTGGACTCAGTATTTAACCAGCATGTCTTAATTGTCAAGTGAGCATATCTTTATTGGGAAAATACCTGATGTCAAGTGTGGGATTTGATAGTATTCAGTTTTAACTCTAAGACATCCAAATTTAGGCATCCACAGCAGTGTCTACATATAAACTTGCTATCACCAGTCATCACCAATGATAGCAGAAGAGGTCTAGAAGTATAGGTCAAATGTGGATGTCTGCTTGCACGTGTTTAAAGTTTGCTGCAGTTAAATTTTACCCTAAAGTGCTCCTCAATCTGGTAGAGACTTCAAAAGAGCTGTTGTGTGGAAGCTGAAGCCAGTTAAACTGGAAATAAGGAACATATTTTTAACAGGAAGGATGATTAGCCTTTGGAGTCAATTCATGTTTTATATCCTCAGTTCAAAACTGGACAGTTTTAGGAAAGAAATACATCAAACATTAAATAAATCAAACATTCTTGTTGGATAACAAGAATCAACGCTGACACAGGAGCTCGGAGGAGACAGCCTCATGGTTCTCTTTAGTCTGAACTTCTACATACCTAAGAATGAAAACATTAGTTACTGTTGTCTTACACAACCAGAAGCATTAGGTTTTTGCAGCCAGCTCCAGCTCCTGTGTTGATGTGAGCTAGTCTGTGCTTAGCCAAACTACGTCAAAGACCTCCACTAGAAGAAGATGAACTAAATGAAATGGTCCCCTGCCCACTCCACCTCGATGCAGTTTGCCTGCTGTTTGGCAAAAGAGGCTGCGACACATTTATGCCCGGTGGCAAGTTTCACTCCAGTAGACAAATTGCTGTATGCAATTAATGACTTGTCTGTTTTACCAATGAACAGATATCTTGGATGTGGTGATTTGAAAGGTAAAAACATGGAGATTTCTTCCTAAGTAAGCACTATTATCTGATCTGGTAAATGATATTAACATCTTGGGTAAGATACTCAAACTTGTGACCAGAATATCCTTGCCTACCATGTTCCCCTAAAACACAGATTACAAACTCTTTAGAGCAGGAACCATTCTTCTCAGCATTTGGCCCTCTTACGGAATGGTGCTATCATAAATAACAATCGTGCTGAATGCAAATTCATCGACTTCAAATGGACAGATGGCCTTGATCACATGCTTTTTAGTCCTGTATTCTGATTCCATCAGCAGCCAAAACCTGCCTTCATGGGAAGGTGTAAATTTTGTAATGTGTCCCACACAAGAAGGCATAAATTTTTTAAGTTTTAACTTTTATTTCTACAAGTTAAACTTGTGGCAGAGTCTCTTTTTAGTCTCAGTAATTTTGTAGGTGCCTTATGTCCTAGAGCATGATAACTCCTATCCCGTTAAAAAAAAAATCCATCTAATATAGATATGGATAGTCTCATTACTTCACTATAACTCAAATCTTATTACGTTTTAAAAATCTAATAAATTATTTTCCTCCTTCCTCCAACTTTTGCTGATAAATTCCTCAGTTTATTTATGAAAAAGTATTTCTTATATCAATACAAATGTGATGCCTTTCAATGATATTAGAATGCCCCTTAATTTTGATCTTGGAGGGAGTTCTGCTTTCCCTTCTCTTTTCCCTTGATTTTGCACTGGATATCTGCCAATATTCTATCAAATGGTAGGATTTGGACATGATAGACATCTTCAGTAAAGTTCAGGGGCTGGTGCTGTGCAACCGCAGACATGAATCTGATTTAATCCTTCCTGTCTCATGCAGGTATGCATATTTGTAACACTCAGCTCTCAGGACACTTTTTATCAGCAGACCTTGGAGCACTGTAGAGATTATTTTTTTGTCATCCCCTCTGTTTCTCTTTCATAGAAGTTGAAATGTAGAAAAGTGAAGCGACGGAGTTTTCTGGCGCAGACTTGGGATTAGAGCCCGCACTCCCTCAACACCTCTGCCCTGAGCTGCC
The DNA here is from genome assembly GCA_013401275.1 of Pandion haliaetus. NCBI lineage: Eukaryota > Metazoa > Chordata > Aves > Accipitriformes > Pandionidae > Pandion > Pandion haliaetus. The sequence goes on along the minus strand of VYZV01028687.1, from coordinate 6,977 downwards.
CCCCTGATTTTTCTGCCTCCTGCCTTCTCTGAGCAATACCATATTGCAGCAGCATTCAGCCCAGTCATTATCAACTCATTATTTCCATTTTTTTAAATGACTGGAGCTCAATGGCCCATTGCAGATCAGTAATGGATCCCAAATAATGTCCCTCTGCAAAATGGGTAACATCACTATTGCATCGAAAGGGTAGTTTTCTCTGAAACCAGAAACTCCATTTGGGTGAGCTGGACAAATCCTGTTGGAAGGCAGCTCCTGGCATGAGCGTCAAAGCTCTGATCTAAAGTATCTGGGATATCATAATTATGGGAAATATCCCAGTTTAATTCCAGCTATGTAGGGGTATGGGATGTTACCAAGACCAGTGAAGGTGAGAAGGGTTACAATTAAGGGACTCAGACTACACTTGGCTTTCTTTCCAGTTCTGTTTTTAACTTGTAGTATAAATGTGAACCAGCCTTTTAGTCTTCCTATAAGTGTATTTTCACAGTGAAGAAATGTGAATAATGTTTCCAAAGTTTTAAGAAGCTCTTTAAAATCCTTTGCTTGTAAGGCATCAGAGGTCAGTAATTGTGTTTGTTGTTTGGTTGTATTTTTCCACAATGATCCACAGAGAAGCAGTGGGTAATGCAAGGCAGTTAATGCTCATAAATATGTAGCTCATAAATATCTAGAACCAAATAATAAAAGAAAGATTTAGATTTATTGAAGACCATAGGAAAAATGGAATGTGCTGCTGGTTTATATTTGGTGCACTTAGTTTAAAAGAAATGTGGTGGTTTAATTTGTGTGTATGAAGTATGCTTGACATTTTCTTTTCTTTTTAAACTGTAGGATATAAAAGAACGATATTTCTCTTTCTGCTGTTTTTAAGACTTCATTTTCCCAATTTTAGATGTGATGAACTAGGAAACACTGAAGCTATTTGCTAGAACCATTTTGTTCAGCTGCTCTTATGAAACTCCTATCACAATTCACAGGTTTTGTCTATTATGAAAATGTCATTAAAGCCTGTGAGCTTTAAAAAGCATCTGTACTTAAGAAGAAAAAGAAATACCATATGATAACAAATACAACAACAAAGCACAAAATGGAAATGGTAGAGGTACATGACATACTCTTTGCAGTAATGTGCCATAGAGTTATTGCTTAATTTCCTGAGGATGAGCTAAAGTTCAACATTTTGAAGATAACATAATTTTCTGTGATTTTTTCAAAGTAAAATCTTAAAAAAGAACCCAGCAGGCTTACCAAAGATTGACTTGGAGACTAGGTATCTATAAAATTCCCTTTGCATTGTAGTCAGCGAACCAGGACAAGACTGAGAAAAACAAGTCCAAAACCTGTACACAAAGCATGTACAAAATGTGTTTAGCTTCAGTGATTACTGGGACTCTGAACCACTGTGAACCCATTAATTGTTAACTTGGTTAAATACATTTCAGGCTACTTCAGAAATTAAGAAATTAAAATGCTTATAGTGTCCTATTGGACCTGCCCTAAATATTCAAATTCATAGGTGGTGTGTAGGGATGTTGTCCTGGTTTCGGATGGGGTAGAGTTAATTTTCTTTCTAGTAGTATAGTATACTGGTATAGTGTTATGTCTTGGGTTCAGTATGAGAAGAATGTTGGTAAGGCACTGATGTTTTCAGTTGTTGCTAAGTAGGCTTTATACTAAGTCAAGGATTTTTCAGCTTCTCATACTGCCCTGCCAGCAAGAAGGCTGGAGGGGCACAAGAAGCTGGGAGGGGACACAGCCAGGACAGCTGACCCAATCTGGACAACGGGGTATTCCATACCATGTGATGTCACGTCTAGTATATAAACTGGGGGGGATTGGCCTGGAGAACTGCTCGGGAACTAACTGGGCATACATCGGCAAGTGGTGAGCAATTGCATTGTGCATCACTTGTTCTGTGGAGCTGGAAAGCTCTTGCTGGGACTGGGGTGATAGCCTGTACCGCTGTGCCCAGACCTCTGGGACAAATGTCTAATGTATGGAAGGAGATGCTAATATATAGCCAGGGATATTCTCCTGGAAGCAGGAAACAGCTTAAACAGCTTGCAATGGTGGAAAAGAATATCATATCGCCCTGTTCTGAACCATGTCAACATAAAACTTTCCATACTTGTAATATGTACTTATTACATATGCAATAATTTTTACAGCAAGTACACTACAAGGAGAATGATAGATTAATCTTGTGATACCTTATAAAACATTAAGTTAAGAAATCCATAAAGGCATAATAATGTGAAAAAATAGCATTTCAATTTATATACACAGAGTGTCAAGACACAGCATATTCTAGTTGGTCCCCTCCAGTGTTAAAATCTGGAGTTTAGCCACCCAAAGAAGGAATTAGGGTTTAGAAACTGTATAGCAGTCAATTTTTCTTGGTCCATCCAGAATACCTAGGGAACTTTTTCATATCTGGATGGACCCTCTTGTGTATCTTCTTTACCATCGCTTAGTCTCCACCTACAAGGTTCTTTATAGGAAACCTTCTTGTAAACAATAATGGAATAGTTAATAATTATTATGTGTTATTTGTTACATAAGTTTTTCCTTTGCTTTCTTTTATTTTGCTCTAGCAAACATTGTTCTACTAGAAGATACAATGTGGGTGTGAATGATTCTTTTTCTCATTTCTAACATTGTTAGTATTGATTTACTAATTGTATACTGAAATTGGTCCAGTGAATTTACTACCATGGTGATTCTTGTTCGGAAATGTATTTCTTTTTTAATTCAAAAGTTGAAAAAGTATTCTGATTGAAACCAGTAAGTTAAAAAAGAAATATATACGGTACCGGAAAATATTAAAAACCATATGTATTTCGAACAAAATCATGGAAGGACAATATGAATATACCACAGAAGCCCAATTTTTAAACCTTTTAACTGTATCTTAGCATGAAGACTCAATAATCCTCAGTGTATATTAGTGAAATGGTCTTCCTGGTCAGGTGGAGGAGTATATATGTGGAATACTTCTGTTGGCAGCCCTCTGGCCTGCCTTAGGTATCCAGGTTTTTTAAATTACTACACAACATCTCTCTAAATTACTAAAAAAACAAAAAGCCTCAAAGTTCAGAGTATCTCATAATCACCCTTGGAAATGGCCAGAGCTCACTGTTAGAGGCAAAACCCATGAGATCCGACAGCTTTGCAGCAGCCTGTGCAGGTGAAATGTCTCAATGCACTGTGCTTTGAAGCTCGAGGTTGTCCTAATGATGTGTTATCCCTAGTGTGATTATGCATGCTTCTTTTCCCTTCAATATATAATAATTTTAATTTCAGTTATGTAACATTTGTATGAGAAAATAAGAAGCCTCCTCAGCCTTGAGAATTTTTTTAATGTTACATTTCCCTACTGTCTAGTTAGATAGTGCTGGATGTGCAGTGATCCGTTTTCCACCTGCTCCTGGGCAAGGTGGAAGAAGAGAAAACATTCAAAACAAAGACATTATGAAAAATGTGGAGCCTTGGGGGTTTATTCTTCAATTTGAGTGAACATTCACTTTTGTTATCTTATGGCAAGCATGGAATAAATCTGTATTCGTATTAAAAGGAAATCTAATTCTAAGGTGAAATTGAAACAAATGCATTGTCAAGGAGGTGGTTTGGGCCTGATCTTTTTAGAGTGAATACAGAAATGCATGCTGTCTTCAATAGGCACTAGGTCAGCCTTAAAATATTATATGTGACATTGAATTCTGACCTTGATTTGTTTGTCATCCTTAATGTGGAATGCTTCCAAGGATTTTTAGAGTTATGTTGTTATTTTTAATGTCTGCCCAGTTTTTCTAAGAAATATTTTCAAATGTTTCCCACAATTTCTGTTTTCAATTCTCTTTAATTCATAATCTAACTTGGAGGACTATTAAAAGCAACTAGACAGGGATTAGGATTTCAGTGTGGACTCCAAAACCCCAAAAGATGGTTCTTTTGCTCAGGAGACTTGCAGTCCAAGTAAGAAGGCCTAAAAGCATGTGACAGTGATCTATGAGATTTCTGTGGTTTTGTGTTGTAGTCTCATGAGAATCACTCATCTTATTACTATTGAACACTAGCATTAGGCTAACTGCATTCTGGAACCAAATGAGTTTCCTTTCTCACCTGTAGGACATGTAAATGACCTGTCTGAATGTTTCTTGATTGTATTCTGCCCCACTGGGTTACCTGGAGAAGCAACAATTTATTCTACAAGTCACTTTCACGTCAAGTGATTTTTCTGATTTCTTCTCAGACATCAGAACACCAGATGGAAACTGGGGTCTTAAATTTAATCACTACCCGCCCTGGATGTCAATGTTCCCTGAGGGCCTTGAAATGTTTTTGCTGGTTTTGATGATTGCTCACCAGCTCTTTCAGAAAGAATTGGTTATGAATCTTATGCTCCCAAGAGAGTAGATCTTTATACTGCCCAGATGTGATTTCTCTTCTTGTCCATGCTGACCACTGTTGCTTTTCTTAATCTTCAGAAGACACAAGTTGAAAGTCTCACCATAAAAAGCCATGGTTGCAGCTGTATGAAGTCCAAGTTTATCAGAACTTGCAGGCCAAATTTCAAAAGCACTCAACATGATGAAACTGGGTGAAATCCAAAAGCATCACAAAAATGGTAACAAAAGTGGTAACAGGAAGCTATTTCAACTAATGCTGTAATAGCCGGTATGGAGAGATGCTCTATTTTTCTCATCTCAGTCATCTTTCAGAATAGCTAATCAGGAGATGGAAGAAGGATGTACACACAGCCTAGTTTCAAATGTTTAGCTCTCTAATACCCTCGTCCTAGGGATACTGAGCATTTTTCTGCTTTCTGTGCAACATTTTTTTCAGCTTGAATCATAAAAAAAATGGCAATTAGGCTTCACTATTGAGTTTTCTCTTCTCCCACTCTTGGGCACCAGCAGAGAGTATGCAAAACAGAGAATGAAAAGCAGGAATTGTCTTGCTACTAATGGAGCAGGCAGGTGGTAACCCCACTTCCAGTTCCTAATGTGTTTGAGTGATGGAGAAAGGCTGTAATCATCCAAGTCAGAATAAAGTGCCTTTGCATAAACCAATCTCTGAATGATGCAAAATGATGGTTGCCTGGCAATCTTTTTAAGCTTTTGATACTGCTAATTTGCTATGTATTTTTCACACAGCACCATTCTTTGGTAATTACTGTAGCTGGTGCCATAGAAAGGAATCTTTATATTGTATATATTAGATAGTTTTGTTGATGAGATTGCCTGTTAGCAATCTTCTTATTGTCCTGTGATGGTTCCAAGTGATTGTTTCAGACCGTGAACTTGATCTGGAAGCCTGAGAGTTATTGGATCAGAGTTCTGATTTTGGCAACAGCAAAACATATTGCATGAAATTATGTGAATGGCAAAAATCCACTGTGTTCCCATACCACTGGCTGTTCAGTGGAGAGATGATAAGAAACGATGCTTACCTCAAGCAGATGCTGTTAGACTGTATTACTGTAAAGAATGGTAAAAGTTCCTGCAGTCAAGCTGTGAGCATACACAGATGGTTATCTGGACAATTTATTAGTTGTCCTACAGAAGATACTGAGAGCCTTGCTTTAGTAGATAATTGTCACCTGAGCTACTGTTGCTTTGAACTTCCTCACCTGCCAAATGCTGCTATGGGTGACGCACATGCTTTTTAAAATAAACTTCATTTTTTCACATTTTCTCTCTCGTCATACGTTTCCATGTCATTTTCCTTTCCATTTTGTCATCCAGATCTCACCTCATCTCCCCTTTTTTCATCTTCTCACACCTCTGCTTTTTCTCCTTGTCTTTCCCTCCTTTATATTGTTTTCTTTCTCTTTTCCTTTACAGTATTTAGTCCTCTCTTCCTTTCTTGTCTTTCACCTTCCCTCTTTCTTCTTTCTACCACTACATTCTCTTCCTCTTCTTCCTTTCTACTCGGCACTTTAATAAAACATTTGACCATTTAAATATTTTCTGTCTCTGCTTTTCAGGCTTCTGAATTATTGCTATAGTTCTACCAAAACTTAATTACCACATCAAAGAGGAGCTGTTCTCATTTAGACAGGATTTCAGCCTTTCCAGATTTTTTTTAACGTTTGACCTAATTAGAAGGCCCATTTAAAATGATACTTCTACAGAAGCAGGAAGAAATCATACAAGTTGTCGCCAGGCTCTTGAACACGTCTTACACAGAATTTGAGAAATATGAAAATGTCAGAAATCTTATTGAAAAACATGTCTTTTATAAAAAACTTACAAGTGAGTTGTAGGTGTTGAAATAATACTGATGGTTAGATATAATAACATCCTGCTTTTATGATAATAACACATACTTTCTCTATCGGGTAAATATGATCATTTTAATGTAATAAGCAATAATCATGTGTCAAGACCTGTAATCACTACACTTTATGACAGTGAGCATTATTTTATGAACTATTTGCAACAAACCCGCTTTTTTCCATCACATACTTTTTATGGCTTCCTTATTCCTAATGAGGTAAATTAACTTTCCGCAGAGTCCACATAAGAAGTGTATATAATAAACTGGTGAATGCTATGATTTCCCTTCTGTAAATATAAGTTGTTACATTCTCCAGCTATTACGTCTTTGTATATAAGCTTGTGTTGTAACCGCTTGTTATTTTAACTCTGGGTTTAAGCAGTGTGACCAGTACGTAATCAATACTTCAGGTCCATTCCAGCCCCATTTCTGAGATGGTGAGTCTGCAGTTATTAAATCTTTGTTAAAATTAAGAGTGACAGTAAAGTGAAACATTTCAACAATCACTCCTATTAATCAGTAGAATAATTCACTTAGGAAAATGGCAAATTCAAAACTGCATGGGAACTGTAATCAAGACTACATGTCCTTCTGAAATACATAGGGATACTCAGGCTGACAACTGTAGCTTGTTTAGCACAAAACAATTTCTTCTTCTGCAGGCAGGAAGCTCTCTGGTGTGTGTCATGTAA
>VYZV01028685.1:10722-25991 GCA_013401275.1 Pandion haliaetus | reverse complement strand
GATGCGGTAGGGTACCCAGGGTCTTGGACGGGGCGTCCCCTGGGGAGGGGGGCAGCTGGCCGGGGGCTGCCGGGGCCGCGGGGCCGGGGCCGCTGTGGGGCAGCGGTGGGGCGGCCGCGGGAGCTGTCCGCGGTGCTGACCTCCGGCCGCGGGAGCTGTCCGTGGTGCTGACCACCGGCCGCGACCTGGTGCTGTGGTCCCGGAGCGTGCGGGTCCCACGGCTCCGGCCGCTCGCTGAGGCAGAGGGACACTTGCTCTCCTACCACCCCAACCCCGCTTTCCATGGATAGGAAATCCCGCTTTGTCCTCCAGCAGCCCTCTCGTGCTCTGGTCACACCGCCATGGTGTTTCAGACTGACCCTCTGCTGGCAGCTGGCTCCCCCTGCCTTGCCCCGGGTACGACATGGGCATGGGGAGAGCCGTGCTGAGACTGGGAAGCTCTGAGTGCTTCCTCCCATGCCATCTCCTAGAGTTGCGTTCAACATCCCCTCCTCCCTGGGGTTCCCTGTCAGGTTACTGTCCCCACGTGGGGAGGTGAGCTGTGGAGTGGCTTGTTGGTTCATGGTGGGGAAAACGGGATCGCCTGCTCTTGCACTGAGACGGGTATTTCATGCTGGCTTGTGTCGGCTGGAAGTGAAGGGGAGGGGGAGCTGCCTTTGTTCCAGGCAAGGGAGCAGATGCATGTCAGCATACAGCCGGCTGGGGCTGCACACACGCAGCAAAAACACACGTGCACGCAAGCACATGCGCGCAGTCCCAGCCAGGCACATGCTGTGCAAAGCAGCCCTTCTTCTCAGCTATCCCACTCCCCACCGGACAAGTCCTCCTGGGCACAGCCCTGCTCCCAGCCCATCCTCTGCTGGCAGCCCCCTTACTGGCAGCTTGTGCGGAGGTGCATCTCATTCTTGGTGCATCTCTGGGGAATAATGGATGGGTCTCCCTGCCTGGCACTGGGGAAGTGTGGCAATGGTAGGGTGAAGTTACAGCTGCTGTCTGGAGACAAGGTCTCCCTAATCTCTACTGTTCCAAGGAAGTGGCTGCCCCTCTGCTGCTGGGGCTCCTGGAAATCAAACTGTCAGACAGTTGGGCAGGGGGAGGTAGCCCCAGTGCGTGCCGTGGGCTTGCAGGAAATGTCTTGCAGACACAGGGCTGTGCACTGCCACGCGTACCCATGCATGTGGGTGTACACGCCTCCACTTTGCTGTGCATGGAGCCAGCACCCACATATGCATATGTGCACACATATGTGCACCATTCCTCCTCTGCAAACCACGGGAGAGGTGGGAGGCTGTGCAGGAAGTGCACTGCTCGCTCTTTCTTGTGGCTATGGGGTGGGACTCTGCGGTTTATGATGGGCTCTGTGCTGAGCCTCCTTGGCAGGCAGAGAAGGGGGAAATCTATGTCCCTGTGGCAGCTGACCTGTTGGGTCAGGGCTGGAGCCCTGAGGAATGGCCCTTTATTACAGGTAAAATGCAGGGAGCAGGTCCTCACTGAAGAGAACAATGAGTTGAAAGAGGTGGGCTGCACCAGTGCAGAGCCTGAGAATCCAGGGCTGAGGGCTCCTCAGGTTCCAGAGGATGAGTGCCCACAGCTTGGGGAACTGTGCTCAAGGCAATGCTGAACCAGGCATGATGCAGGCTGTGCCAGGGCTGGGCACAGCTGACATCGGCCCTGGGGACTCACTGAAATGACACACTCCCAGCCCCTCCTGCCTTCAGGCTGCTGGTTTTGGGACATGTTCAGAGCTGCACTCCACTCCATGTGGGCTGCACCCCACCCCAGTCCTCCACCCTGCTGAGAGCCCCTCATGTCTCCTCTGTAGATGGGCTCTTTGTGACCGACTACTTCACCCGCACACCACGCAAGCTCAGCCCCTTCCGATCCTTTGCCAGCATCGAGCTCTTCCACTTCCACATCCCTGAGGACACAGTCATCGCCGTCTGGAACCTCATCACCTTCAAGGAGCAGGGTGGCACCTTTGGGGACCAATGCCCAGACCGTAGCATCACCGTGTGAGTAAGCAGCCTGCTCTGTCTGTTTTCTTCCTGCCTGCCCCTGCTGCACCCTGCCTGGACTTGCCCTGGAGCCTGCCTGCTCTTGTCCTCTTCTTGCTTGCATGTGCACAGATGCATATATGTATATGCGTGCACACATACAGAGGAGCACTCATGCATGCACATGCATATGTGGGTACACATGTGTGCACAGATGCATGTACACCCATGCATATATGCACATACATGCACACACATACACATGCATGCTCACTCCCCATGATTCATCTTCCCAGGACTGTTGCAGGATCCACTCTTTTGTGCATCTCATACATGAACAGTTTTGCTTGAACACCCACCCAGGGAAGCTCACGGCCTCCAGCAAGCTCCCAGCTTACAGATGGCTTCCCATGATGTCCTTGAGCTTTCTAATAACATGGAGGACAGAACCCCACGTGTAGGGCATGCTGGCTCTGCCATGATGCCCAGCCTGCAGCCTGCTAACTGCTGTCTCTCCTGCAGGTATTTCCGTTCAGGGGCTCCGTCCGTCATTAACCCGCTGCACACACACTTCCCCAAGGACACAGCTGTCCCTGGTTCCTTCGCACTGACCCTCACCTGGACCCTGCCCAACCGCACCACGGGGGTCTTCAATGTCACCAGCCCGCTGCCTGGGGATTGGTTCTTGGCTGCCCACCTGCCCAAAGATGAGGGCAAGATCTCTGTCAAGGTGAAGGGCTTGGGGGGACCATGGGGTGGCAGGGCTCACTGCAGGGCTCTGCCAGGGTCTGACTGTTCTGGGCTGGCAGTGCCGGGGGCAGGTATCCCAAGTGGGGACAGTGCCTCATGCTCCCTGCCCTGTGCTGACTGTTCTGCTGGTGCAGGGGCTCTACGAAGAGTGCCAGTATCTCTTCCAGCCACAGCTCATTGTGCAGCGCCTGGTGAACATTGCCGTGCTGTACCCCGGTTACATCACCGAGCAGAGCATGGCCCCCCACAACCGCTCCTGCCTCTACAAGTGAGTGTGAGAGGGTCTCCTAAGGAGGGGGCATCCCCAGGTTGGGGAGCTGAGTGTGCCCCCTGCCTCTGGTTTGCCTCCCCAGCCCCTTTGGTCCATGCCAAGGAGCAGGACCTGACACCGCTGTCCCGCAGGGTGTTTGTGCCCAGCTACACGTCGCGAGTGCTGGTGGAGGTGCTGCGGTGCCGTGGGGTGGAGGGCTGCCCGCTCTGGCTGCGTGTGCGGGCCAAGGCTCCCCCCCTGCACAACTCCACAGCACTGGACTGCCGGGAGCATGCACCTTGCCAGCTGGCGCTGGACCTGCCCTTCTGGCAGCACTGGTACTATGTGCTGGTGGAGAAACACCCCGGGGTGCCAGGCACTGTCTCCTTCCAGGTCACCGTGCAGCTCACAGGTGAGGGTGCATGTGGAGGTATGGGTGGGGGGCATTGTCTTGACTCTGCTTGGGTGACTGGTAGGGGGGTAGAGGTTGCCCACAGAATCTGGCCCCAGCTGGGCACAGGGTTATACCCAGCTCTGCTGGGATTGAGACACTGGGAGTTGCTGGGGCTGGGTTGCAGATGGAGGTGAGTGGTGGGCAAGAAGGGGAGGTGGGAACTCAGAAGGGGCTGGAGGAGCTGTGTGGTGCCCAGACTGACAGCTCTGCCCCCCAGACTGCTCCCGACCCAGCCTGGCCCGGCCACCCTTCCTGCCCTCCAGTGCCTCCATGAACATGCCCCACTCCTTCGGCTCTGTGGGTGGGCTGGCACTGGGGGACAGCCCTCCACCTGCCAGCCCCAATGGCACGAAGCACCCGGTCCCCATTCCCATTGCTTCACCTGCCGGTGAGCGGTGCTGGCCGGTCCGCCCCACGCTGCGCAATGAGCTGGACACCTTCTCCGTCCACTTCTACATCTTCTTTGGGCCCAACGTGTCAGTGCCGCCCGACCGCCCTGCTGTCTTCGTCATCAACCTCCTACCGGTGCTGGACAGTGGTGGGGTGCTCAACCTGGAGCTGCGGCTCAACGTGGTGAGGTGGCCATGCTGCGCGCTGGATGGGGCAGGGCAGCCTGGGAGGGACAGGCTGGGAGATGGGTGATGTCAAGTCTGCAGCAGGGCAAGGAACAGAATTTGGGGTGCTCTTGGGTCCTGGGCCATGTTTTGGGAGCTCTTGGATGATGGAGCACAGATTAGAGTGCTCCAAGGGCAGGATGGTGGCCTGGATTTGGGGTGTTCCTGGGTGACGGGCAGTGGGTTAGGGCACTACTAGGTGGTATGCCGTGATCCGGGTGCTGTCAGAGCAGGGGACGTCCCTGGCACTGGTTTAGGGCCATCTCCTTCTCTGCCGTCAGAGCTCCCTGTGTGGTGAGAACGTAACAGTGTTCGGGTGTCTCAACCACGAAGTTCCGCTGACGTCCGGTGACAACGTGTCAGTCACCTGTGAGACGGGTAGGCTGGGCTATGCATGTTCATCCTGCTGTGGCTGTGGGGGTCGTACTCTGCAACTTGTCTGGCTAGAGGCTGGGTGGAAGATGGCAGAGACTGTGAGGGCATCTGGCCCTGGAGCCTGGCACAGGGGCTCTGTCCCTGTCCCAGCTCTGCCCAGGGGAAGGGGCTGCCCCCCACCCTGCTCACTCAGAGCTCTCCCGGCCCGCAGAGTCCCTGGCAGGCTTCCTGCTCTCCGTCAACGCCACGGCCAGCCTCAGCCGCCTGCGGATCCCCTACCCCCAGACAGGCAGCTGGTACCTGAGCCTGCGCTCGCTCTGTGCCACGGAGCACGGGTAAGAGCCCCGCCATGTGCCCTCTCTGCGTGCCCGGAGGGTATGTCCCCACCATGGCCTGCATCCATGTGCACTGTGGGTCCGTGTGTGTGCCTGGCCCCTGTGCTGCGTGTCACTGCTCACGTGTATGTGGTTTGGTGGGCTGTGTGTTACCATGTGAGTGCCTGCGTGGGCATGGATGGCTCTATTTTGTGCCTGCCTGACCATCTGTGGGTCCCCGTGGCTCTTCCCTCTGTCTCACAGTTAGGAAGTGCTTGTCATCTTGTGAACACCGTGCATCTGTTGGTGCCTGCCATCTCCGCCGCTGTGCCCATCTGTACTTGTGCCCGGGAGGTGACTGGGCTGTCGCTGCGAGGACAGGGCTTGGCTGTGTGTATGAGGGGGCAGTTCTGGTCAGGCTGCTGTCCCTCTGCTCTGCTCAGCGTCTCCAGGGTCTGGTCCTGTGTCTGTGGTTCTGCTCCTGGCTCACGTGTCTGCTTGAGAGTGCTGCGCAGGAGAGGGGCTGTTGTGTGCGTGTGTCTGTACATGCGAGAGTCCATGTGGGGCTCTGTGCTGGGCAGACGGTGCTGTGTGCATGTTCAGTGCATGCATGCAGACAGCACTGGGTGTTCGGTGCATGCATACGGATGGTGCTGCATGCACATTTGGTACATGCATGCAGACAGCACTGCAGGAATGTTTGGGTGCACACATGCAAACACTCTGTGTGCATGTTCAGGTTTGTGCAAGCAGACAGGGCTGTGTGTGTTCTGCATGCGTGTGCAGATTTTACTGTGCGAGCACATGCAGGGACAGCAGATGCATGTGCAGATGCGCCCACTGCGTGTGCACAGACAGCGCCATGTGCATGTTTGTGCATATTGGGGTGCCTGTGCATATGCAGGCAGAAGTTGGTGCGTGCTGTTGGGATGTGGGCCTGCCTGTGCTCCTGCGAGCTGGAGCTACGAAGGTGCTGGGTGGGCCCAGAGCCCTGTGCATGGGCAGTGCCGGGCTGTGGGGGTGCTGTGCCTGCTCTGACTCCACTGCATTTCTAGTTCACTCTGAGTTGCCAGCTGCATTCAGTCCTTCCCTGACGTAGCCACGTGCAGGCATTGCAGGGCACGGTGTTTGCACAGCAAAATCCAAATGAAATAGGAGCCAGCTGAGTGTGTTGCTAAAGGCAAAGTGGGTCTAGGGGTGGCCACGTTCCTCCTGCTTACCCAACCTGGCACAGACAACTGCAACACACAAGGTCCTTGGGGACCAGCTCTCAGCTGCCATACATAGTGCCAAAGCAGTTCGTTTCTGCCCTCACCCAGTCCCTGGGTCTCCCATCACCTGCCGAGTGTGGGTGCGATAGGTGCCTCTGGTGGAAGCTGCTCTAGGGGTGCAGGGTGAGGGCTGACCACCTTCTCCTGTGCTGCAGATTCGAGCCCTGCACCAACGTGACGGCCGAGGTGTACCTGCGTGCCTACCTGTCACCCTGCATCAACGACTGTGGCATCTATGGCCAGTGCAAGCTGCTGCGCACCAACAACTACCTGTATGCTGCCTGCGAGTGCAAAGCTGGTGAGAGCTGTCTCAGGCACCCATGGTGCCCACTGCACCCAGGGACCCCCCCGGGCATCCTCCCCTCCTCCCCAGGGGTTGTGCACCTCATTAGTCCTCCCACACCAGCTCTCAACAGGGTGCTGGAAAGGGGTTTCCCTGCTCCCTCTCCAGCCCCTGTGAGTGCTGCAGGGGTGACGGCGGCTCTCCCCGGCCACAGGCTGGAACGGCTGGGGCTGCACAGACAACGCCGAGGCTTTCTCCTATGGCTTCCAGCTCCTCTCCACGCTGCTGCTGTGCCTCAGCAATGTCATGTTTGTGCCTCCCGTGGCCATCGCCGTCCGCAGCCACTACCTCCTGGAAGCTGCTGTCTACATCTTCACCATGTTCTTCTCCACTGTGAGTGTGAGGTGGGGGCAGCTGGGGGGGCATGTGAGGGGCTGGGGCTGTGTTGGGTGGGTCTCACACCCTTTCCCCCCTACCTCAGTTTTACCATGCCTGCGACCAGCCGGGCATCGTGGTGTTCTGCATCATGGAGTACGACGTGCTGCAGTTCTGCGACTTCCTGGGCTCTCTCATGTCTGTCTGGGTCACCGTCATTGCCATGGCCCGGCTCCAGCCTGTGGTCAAGCAGGCAAGTGCAGGGATGGGGCATGTGGGGCAGGCATGGAGAGGACCTGTCCTGATGGGTGCCCTGCTGCCCCACAGGTCCTGTACCTGCTGGGGGCCATGCTGCTCTCCATGGCTCTGCAGATGGACCGCCACGGGCTCTGGAATCTGCTGGGGCCCAGCCTCTTCGCCTTAGGGATCATGGCCATCGCTTGGGTAAGGAGATGCTGTCCCTGTCCTCTTACATCCCCATCCTGCCTGCGCTCAGCATCCTGCCCAGCCGTGTAGCCCCACTCCCCTGCCAGTATCTCCCCTCTGCTGCCTTCACCCTTCCCCATGAACGCTCCACCCTGGCTCCCGGGGGATGTGGCACCGCAGCACGGGGGCCATGCCCATCCCTGCTGGGGCTGCCTCTTCCAGTTCCCACTTTCCCCACTGCAGACAGCTCGCACCATCCGGCGCCGCCACTGCTACCCACCGACCTGGAAGCGCTGGGCTTTCTACCTGTGCCCAGGGGCACTGATCGCGGCAGCCGCAGTGCTGCTCTATGCCTTCGTGGAGACGGAGGAGAACTACTTCTACATCCACAGCATCTGGCACCTTCTCATTGCTGGCAGCGTTGGCTTCTTGCTGCCACCCCGTGCCAAGCCCAGCAGGCGCCTGGGGCCGCTGCCCCGGCGCAAGGGCTGTGGGTACCAGCTCTGTGTCAACGAACAGGAGGAGCTGGGGCTCGTTGACCCGGCTGTGGCCTCCATCAACAGCATTTGTACCAGCTGATGCTGACAGCAGCCCGGACTCCTCTGGCACAGACAGCAGCCCCATGGGGCCCCGGCACCAGCTCTCTTTGCCAGCCACCCATCCCTGGGAGCAGCAGGACTCCTCTGGGCAGGCACAGACCCACCGGTGCTGCCCTGTTCTTGCAATTACAGCCTGGTTGAACTTGTCTCCAGGAGTTGCTGCGGCTCAGTCTGGTGCAGAGCTGGGGGGGCTCGCGGCTCAGCTGGGGCTGTGCTCCTCTCTTTGCCGGGCCATGGAGTTGCCCAGGGGATATGGCTGAGTGCAGAGCAGTGAATGGCAACGGTCTTTGCCTCTCTCTCAGGGGTCTGTAGCAAGAGCTGCTACTCTGTGGTGGGCTGCTCTGGGGCTGATGCAGCTCTGGCATAGAACAAGGTGGCCAGCAAGAGGTGGGGGCCAGGGGGCTGCAGTCTTTCGGCTTGTTGCAGGGCAGGCTGCAGAGCTGGGATGACTTTGTGGTGGCACTGTGCTCTCACAGGATGGCTGTAATGCCTGACACATGGGCAGCTGTGCTGTGCCAGAGCAGCCAGGGTCCCCTCCGAGCTGGCAGGACCGCGGGGAGCCCTTAGCCCTTGCGTAGCTGCCACTGGGTAGTGGTGCTGCTGCTGCCTGCTGTGGCGCTGCACAGGTCTGAGGGCACACTGCCTGCAAGGGCCACATCCTCAGGAGCCCACAGCCTGTTGGCGTCACCCTGCTGCCTGGAGCAGCCCCCCTCATCACCCCACATGTGGGTTCACCCACTGTGGAGCAGTAACCTTGTGTCCCTGTTGTTGCTACCAGCCATGAGCAGCTGCCCTGTCTCTGCAGGGCACTGAGTATCAGTGGGAGGGGGAATTGCATGGACTGTACCCCCACTTCTGGTTGGGACAACGCTGTCTCAGCCCCTGTTCCTTGTCCTGTCCCATGGTCAGACCCACAGGCTCAGCACCTGCTGGAGCTAGTGATGACTATGGTGTGGTGGCAAACAGCTGGGCTGTGTGTGTGGCTCAAGGACAGGGCCTTTCCACCCTGCTCCTGCAGCTCAGAGAGGGCAAGATGGATCAGAGAGGAGCAGGGAAAACCCGCTGCCCCTTCTCACCTCTCTGGGGACTGCTCCAACCCACTGGGCTCTTCCCAGCTCTGCAGGGGTCTTCAGGAGTGAGTCCCCAGGGAAAGAGCTTTGCACCCCAGTGGTTACATCCTGGCTTGGCAGGGCCCACATGCCAGTACCCCCCCTCCCCATACCCCAGGGACAGAGCCTGGCACAGGGAGATTTACTGGATGCCTAACAGGATTAGCAGCTGTGGGCAGGCAAGCAGCTATGTCATAGGATTGCAATCTAATTAAACCTGCTGCTTGGGAGCTGGGCCCCAGCTGGCTGGAGCAGGGTGGGCACGGTGGGCTGCGAGTGTGGCTGTAAGGGATGGCGGGGATTGGGTGGACAGAGCAAAAGGAGGGGTGAGCTGTTGAGGGCCATGGTGGCAGTGGTAGGTTCAGGGCTTTGCTGCCTGCATCTCTGGGCCTTGCAGGGGATAATGGCTGTGGAGGGCCAGCCTGGTGTGGAGGTGTGCCAGGCAGCCCGGGGTGGCTGGGCAGGAGCCCCAGTCACTGTGCAAAGGGGCTGGGGGACCTGCACCTGCCACCCTCCTTCACCCCAAGAGCTCATCCTCCAGCCCTTTCTCTGCCATGCAAAATGCCCTGTCTCGTCCAGCCAGGCGGCTGATTAAGGATTAATTTTTTAATTAAAAATGTTACTCACTTCACCAAGTCCAATTGTATCCCCTTGGTCGCAGCATTCCCCAGAGAATGGGGAGCTCAGCTTTAGCTTTTGCATCAGCAACACGCTGGAGTGCAGTGCACACTGAGCACAGGGCTCATGCTACCCTGGTATGTGCGCCAGCCCAGTGAGTGGTCCTGCACAAATGCACCGCAATTTCATGGAGATGTCAGTGCTCCATGCAGCATTCTTACCCGACCCTCAGCTCCAGCTCGCTGCTGTAGGGCTGAAGTGCAAACCCGCTGCTTGCCAAGTTTGTGTAGACCCTACAATGACAGAGCCTAGTGAGCATGTAGTGGGATGTGCATTCCCCTTGCAAGGAGGTACACAGCCCTGGCCTTCCCCACAGCAGACACCATGGGGTGGCAGATGCAAGCCCGTACCCTTGGGACCCAACAGAGGCAGGCAGGGGTTTTAGTCAGCAGAGCTGCCCAGGGAAGCCCGGAGGAGCCACACACCAGCTCTGCTGGCCTTCACTTCTCTGGGCTACCAGCGCAGCTCAGCGGTCCTCTCATTTTAATTAAACCTGCAACTGCATTTTTCATCTCAAGGACAGGCCAAGTAGCCAACCACGCTGCTGGGGAGGGAGCTTGGCCAAGCAGCACTGGAGGGGATTCAGGCATTCTCTGCCAAACCAGCTTGTCCCCTGGGGCCGATAGGCTGCCTGCTGAGAGCTGGGAATCTCCCTCCCTGCTTCACCCCCCAGCCCCAGTGAGGCAGAAACGCATTCCCCTGCCCGGGAGGCTGGCACAGCTTGGGGGGCATTGCGGTGCAAGTACAGGACATGCAGTCTTGCAGGACTGAAAGGTTTTTGCTCAGTGCTCCTGGTACCAAGCATTGTGAAGCTGCTTTCTCCTGTGGGACATCTGGCAAAGGGTGTGTGGCGCTGTCTCTCCCACCAAGCCTGACTGGGAGTGTGCTGGGACACCCCATGGGACGCTCCCTATCCCCTCAGCCAGCTTCCCTTTGTGGCAGGGTCAGGAGCACCGGCCTGTCCATCCCTACAGGGCTGGGTGAGCTTTGCTGGTGGGCTCCCTATGGTCTCCAGCTTGGCCCCGTGGGAATGCATCTGGGGCAAAGGCTGGACTCTGCCTTCCCCCTGGCTCAGAGAGTTGGGATCTCTGTGACTCCCACCCCCTGCAGTGTAAACAGTCTTCCTGATGCTCCATCCCTGCCTCTGCCTGGCACAGCAACAGCATAACCATGGAAACAGTGTCCCTATAACAACCAGGTACATCTGACATCCCCATGGCAACCAACTCCCCTAATAGCCGGTGATGGGTTTGCTTCCTCAATGCTGGGGAGGGCTGGGGATTCGAGCCCCACCAGGGCAGGTGGCTGCAGGGGTGTGGGGACAGACAGAGCTGGGAAGGGCTTTGGTTGAGTGCCTGAGGCAGCACAAGCCTTCATGGCCTCTGTCCTGGTAGGGAGGCTGCAGGGGACACAGGTGATATAGGAGAAAGGGGTGGCCCTGGAGACAGCATCGCACTGGCTCAGCCTCCTGCATCCCAGCCCCATCCTCCCTGCTGGGCTGTCAGTGCCATTGGGCTAACATTCCCTGCTCTGACACATGCTCCCTGGAAGCGGGTATCCCAAAGGCCATGACCATGCTTCTTCCGACCCCTAACTCCCACTGCAAGGATGCTCTGCCCGTTGCCCACAGCCTGCCCTCTGTGCAGGGCTGCTGGGCCTCCTGCCATTGCCCGCCCATGTTTTCTAGCCTAGACTCACCAGGCAGCAGCCCTGACACAGTTTGTCGTTGCAGATGGCATTTGCACACCATGCAACTTTAATGTGTCAGGCCTGAATTATTGAGCCCTGCAGCTGGCTGCGTGCATGCATGCAGGACCCATCATCCCTCCTCCTCTGCCTGCGTGTGCCTGAGTGGGCCGCAGTGGGTGGGGGCTGGCAAGAGATCCCAGCCTTTGGGGTCTCTCTGGGTGCAGGAAGGTGCTGTGCCCCTTGCTAGCCCTGGGGCCTGTGACAGGGTGGCTGTTGGTGCCACCAGCTTGGTTGCCTGGGGGTTGGTGGTCCACAAGCATGGCATTATCTCTGCAGGGTGCAGGGACAGGTGTGTAGGGAGGGATGTGAAACCCTGCTCTGTCCCCATCTCAGCATTTGCTCCCTGCATCCTCATGAAACCCCATGGCCAGAAGCAGCAGATCCTCCACTGCTGCCCTGGGAGGTCCTTGCCCCCCTCCTGCTTGCTGTGCTACCAGGCCCCAGCGAGACAAAGCCTTTCCACCGCAGACAACGTAAATCCCACCATGGGTGCAGGCAGAGCTTGCTCTCTGGCTGGGCACGGCTGTCACTGTGCTGCTCTGGGGATGATGAAAGGCTGGGAGAATGGCCTGGCTGCTCTCTTCTTTTGCAGTTTGCCCAGTGCACCCTGCAGCCACTTGATGATTTTCTCATCAGAGTAGCAAGCCTTGACCGCCCTCCCTGTGCAGACCCATCCATCACCCATGGTTGACACCACCACACAGATCATAGGCACTGGAGCTGCCTGCCCTGCTGTCCCTCAGCCTTGCAGACACAGCCAGTTTGGGGGGAGCAGCTCTGACCATGCAAAGGGACCCTGTTTGCCCTGGAGCAATCCATGCGGAGCCTGCTTGCTCACCCTTCCTTCTTCCCCATCCCCTAGCCTTGTGTTTCACCCTCCCTGCTGCCATCCCCAGACCTCATCCCATGTCAGGGACCCCTCAAAGCTTCATCCCCAGTCTGCAGGGTGCTGGGCGAGGGCCAGGTGGGATCCAGGCACCTGCAAGCAGGAGATACAGCTGCAGACAGAGCAAGCCCAGCCCCAGTGCATGCTCCTGCATTGCTCCTACCATGGGGCATCTCTCCAGGTCCCTGCTCCAAGGCAGCACCATGCCATGGGTACCTGTCCCATGCAATTGGGACAGAGTTGAGCATGACAAAGCCAGCCCAGAGCAGGGACAAGGAGCTCAGAGGTGGACCCGGGGCATCAGGAACCAGCACTGTCCCAGCAACACCCTGTGCCACAACACCTGGAGGTGTGAGAAAACAGCAGCGTGGCAGGGCAGGGCCAGTTTTGCATGAGGGTATGGGTGCAGGGGCCATGAAGATGAGGGACAAATATTTTAGCTGTACCCACAGGGACCAGAGCATCACGAGGGAAGTGTGTGAAGGGACAAACAGCAGCTCTCACGGTGGCATGGCCAGAGAGGAGCAATTGGCAGGGAATGGAGATGCTGTGACATAGGAGACCAGGCAAATGTGGTGGTGATGCAAAGCACCATGATTTTTAGCTGCTGACAACTGAGTTTGTTGGAGATGCTGGTGGGGGAACCCGAGGAGGGGCCAGACTCGGGACTTTATCCCTGACAATTTAGAAGAGGACTGTTGAAGAGCTGCTCTGTCGAGTGGAAAAGCCACTTGAGTCGTGCTTAACTTCATCAAGGGAACTGCATAGAAATCAGGGAGCTTGCTAAAGGAAGTTAATAGAGCAGCCAGGAGGGCAGAGCGCATGCACACAGCACGAGAATTGCTCAGAGCAGCATGCTGGAGACTTCCAGTAAATGAACATGTTCTGTAACGAGATTTGCGGGGCCAGCATGGCCAAGGAGCAGAGCAGAGTGGGCGAACCGGTGGGAAAGGTCATTACTCAAGGAGGGGAGCTGTGTCAAAATAAAGAGCACGGGAAAGGGGATGAAGTTACATGGAAAACCAGAGCAAAGCAACACCCAAAAAGGCTTTGAGGAATACCTTGGCAATAGCGTAAAATTGCAAATAATTTTGCAATGCCAACTTTGAGGTGTTGCTGTAGCAATGAGACTTTGGGGCTGTCCAGGCATCCACCAGAGTGCTGCGACCTGGACCTGCCTCCTTTGAATGAATCTCGGGGTAGGAACTGCATGTCCTTCAAGCCTTTGCCTTTTGTGGTAGGACAAGAAAGTCAAGTGTTTCTAGCCCTGGAGCAGGCACCCAGGGCCCATGTATCAACACAGAGGGATGCTGCTGAAGGAGCAGCCTCAGTGCGTTGCAGCCGGCAAGCAGGAGGAGGATCTCCCACAGGCTGCGATTGCAAGAACAAAGTCTACAAGTACAAACTGCAGCTACACTCGCTGTCAAGTGGTAGGAAATTAAGGCAGTTACTCTCGTGAGAAATCAGCCTTGCACCAACAGAAATCAAACTGTTACACCAAATGCAATCCTGGATAAATTTATCTTAAGAAGCAAGAAGCAAGCCTGCAGGAAAAGATAAAACCATGTTAGTGGATGCTGAGAACATTTTCCATGGGATGCAAAGCCACTGTTCCCTTTATGGCTTGCAGATTAAAGTTTTCTCATAAACACGCCCCCCCCCCACCAAATACCACCACTAAAATTTCCCTGGAGAGAGCCAACTGCTAAGCAATATGTTATTATGTACGAACAGTGCTCTCAGTGGAAGCTGTATTAAAGAAATCACATTGAATATTCCTGTTGGAGTATGTGTGGTGCCTACACCAAGGGGAATATTACAGTTTATTCTTACTTTATGTAAAGATGCCTCACCACCTCCAGGGCTAAAACCCAGGGCTCCACATTTCAAGGAGGAGAATTTTGGCTAAAATTAAATGGACTTGGAACAAGTGCAATCCAGAGGCTCCTGGCTCAGCAGGAGGGGAGGTAAGTCCCGGTGGGCTCCCAAGGAGCTTTGCCCCAGGCCTTGCCTGCAGTCAGCAAATCTCCTGCCAGCACAGCTACAAATCCCAGACAAACCCATGAGGATTGTTGTTCTAATTAACTAATGAAGGCATCTCCTGCTGGGAAGATGGATAATCTGAGCTGGAGGCTTCCTCCCTGTTTGGGAGGGGGACCTGGAGCAACACCCAGCTTCTCTCGAGAGATCCCATAAGCATTAGTACACCCTAAGGATCAGGGTGCAGTCCCTGCTGTGGGGAGGTGCCAAGTGCTCCCGGACACTGAGTATCTCCCTGGACCCTGCCTTCAACCAAAATTCATTCTCAGACCCTAGGTGTGCTCTGGTTCAGGGCTGCCTTCAAAAACCCACCTGATCTCATCCTCTGAAGGCAGCTTGCCTGCTCTCATCCCTGAGTCTTCACTTCTGTCTCATCCTGTTTGCTGCAACAGGGAGTTTTTTTCAGGCAAATCACATGAGAAAAATTAATGTCTGATGAGGGTGAAGTCTGTGCAGGACGTCCCTGAGCCACACCAGAGCAGGACACTTATAGTCCCTGGGCCACCAGATGACAGTATTGAAATCCTGCTGAGATCTGCTGCTGCTTTCACTTCCATTTCCAGCCTGGAGAAGACCTTGCACACCCCAAAAGGAGCCTACCTTCCTCTCCCCAGGCTTGCCCGGTGTTCTCCTGGCTGTCACACCAGCCCTGCAAGTGTGGGCACATTTCCTTTGTCTGGAGCTGGAGGGATCTCACCAGGCACAGGGATTTTTTCAGATGGACACCCCCCAGGAATGGGCAATAGCTTTGGCTATTTCAGACCCTTCCCCACCCATGGCCCCGCGATGCCAGCCCCGTTTCGCCTTGCTGAAACCGCCTGGTGCCTGCATCCCAGGGCTGGGGGCTCGCTGGAAAAGGGCTGGGGTCCAGCTCTGCCCCACTGCCCCTCTGGCACACCCCTGTGCCCAAGCTTGGGGCGGGGGCGGGGGGCAGGGGGCACCTCAAGCCTTGCTGCATGGGGTGCTTTTGGGGCGGGGCAGGGCACGGAGCAGAAGGGGCAGGGTGAGTGCCACAGTGTGTCCCCGGCAGGACACCCCCATGCCTGCCCAGCAGCCCACTCCACGCACCCCTGCACCGGCGGGTGGTGGTGGTAAAGCAAAC
>VYZV01028685.1:0-10340 GCA_013401275.1 Pandion haliaetus | reverse complement strand
CTGCACCCTCACCGCACCCCCACCACAACACCACGCACCCCGTTGCATGCTCGGTCGAACCCTCCCAGTTCCCGGTGCTGCACGCTGCTGTCTCCCACTGTACCCCCAATGCTACCCCATGCACTCCCCATCTGCAACCCTCAGAGCACCCCACTGCAGGCCCTGTTGTAACCCCACCTGCCTCTGCAGCCAGCCCCCTACTGCACCCCATCCCAGGGCACCCCTCACCCCGCTTCACCTCCTGCCAGGGACCTGGCCCCTCTCTGTAAGAGGGAACAGCCTGCCCCACTGCTCCAGCGTCGCCAGGGCTCGGGGAATTAGGTGCCATGGTGTCCTAGAGCTGGAGGGAGGAGGCTGCAGCCTCGGGTGGGGAGCACGGCAGGACGGCAGGGACCAAGGCACGATGGTGGTGAGCGTGGTGGAGTGATGGGGAGCACAGCAGGGTAGTGGGGAGCATGGGCAGCCACAGCCCAAAGGTGCCCTCGCGTTGCAACCTCACTGGTTGCAAGCAGCAGGGCTCAGGAAGGGAGATCCCACCTTTCTCCTACCTTCGCCCACCCTGATCGACCCCAAGGGGGAAAGCCAGGGCAGAGCGGTTTGCAGGCAGGGGCCCCACTGCCACAAGGCTTGGGGCCAGAGCTGCTGGCCAGCAGCCAGCCGGTTTCTGCTCCCTGCTCAGGAGCACAGAGGATGGTTTTTGTGCGGCCATGGGAGCCCCTTCCCCACCAGGGCAGGCCCCACTCCCAGCAGCCCCCATGGGCCCCGGCTCCCTGGCTGCTGCATCATGGGGCCAGCGTGTCTCCGCAGCATGGCCCTTCTCTCTGATCCAGGGTGCACCGCTGGTGTGGGATGAGGGACGGTGCTGCAAAATGTAATGGGCTTTCCCAGCACTGCTCACCCACGCTTCTCCCCTGCCACATGCCAGCTGGGCTGACGTTGCTGCTCAGTGGTGCCGTACCACCTGCTGTCCCCCAGCCACCTCTCTGGTGGCCCCTGTTGGCCATGCCCCTGCCTGCTCCCCATGGGCTGGCCACACATGGGGTGCATGCTGGCGTGTGCATCTGGAGGACATGGGGTACCCTGGCAAGCCCCTGCAGCGGTGTTTCTAGTAGGTCAGGCATCCGAGGCAGCAGTGGGCTGGGGCATGCAGCGGGTAGGGCAGGAGTTGGGGGACATCTTGCTGGGGAGCTAGAGGGACATGTATTGAAACCTCACCCTGAAGGTCACACGTGGCCTCTGAGCAGCGCCAGTCCTGCTACATCCTCAAGATGGGTGACAACTGCTTCAACATGGACTGCTTGCCCATCTTCCTGGCTGGGCTTGACCTGACGCAGACTGGCCTCTGTGTGGGGTCCGTCTTCTCCTGGGAGAAGTGGCACGTCACCCATCAGCCCTTCAGCAAGGGGACCGTGGCATGGCAGGACTACTGTATTGACATCTACCTGCCCTATGCCAGCGGCATCACCTACATCCTCTTCCTGGACGTGGCCAAGTGATTCTGTAGGCAGCCGGCACGTCCACCCCATGCCCAGGGAGGATGTGGGCATCCTGGTGGAGGTGGTAGGTGTCCAGGCAAGAGCCAGTGACCACTTTGCCAAGCACAACATGCCATGGCATGTCTGTGACTACTGCTACCTGACGGTGATCTGCGTCCTGAGCCCCCGGAGCAGGAGGAGGCTCGCTCCAGCAGCATGCTGCAAGTCCACAGTGCTGTCTCTGACAGCCCCAGCTCACCTGTGGAAGTGACCAGCTAAGGGACCCAGTGATCGAGGGACCATGGCTGCAGCACACGCTGCCTCCCCAGCCCCAGTGCTGTAGAAGGATGCAGCCTGTGTCCTGTCTGGGCTCCCTGCCCTCCCCAGCCCCAGCAGCAGCCCTGCTCCCCTCCACAACCTGGCAGCATGTCCTGCTGGCCCCAGGCGCAACTGGAAGCTGTGAGGGAGTGCGCAGGGGCACAGAACACATATCTGCCCTGCGATGTGTGGCCTGGGAGTTTCTCGGAGGCCGTAAATAGCCGAGTTCCCCTTCTGCTCATCTCGAAAGTGAGAAGGGGAACATCCCCCGGAGACGGGGAAAGAATTGGTCGATCATCGTCGCTGGTACAAAAGCTATTTTTAATTTTATTAAAATTTCTCTCTTCTATAAACTTCCAAAATATCCGGGGCCTCTGCTATAAAGATTTGTGCCACGGCTGCATAGTGAATTGTTGCCCCTGGGGCCAGGGATGGTGGCACTCATGGGGGGGTGCAGCCAGTGGCAGGGGACACCTGAGGCTCCTCTTTGTGATCTGGGGAGGTGTGGGGAGCAACTGGGGAGCAGGGCACCCCAGGGCCACCCTCAAAAAGGGGCACGTGGGGGACATAGTGACCAAGGGGGCCAGGGTGGGCCTGTGGCCGGAGCAGGAGCTGGTGCAGGGTCTCGCCCACCTGCACCAGGCTGTGGGAGAGGAGGTGGAGGTGGGAGACGGTGTCACTGGCCAGGCTCTCCAGCAGCGCCTGCTGCTGCCGCGATGTCTGCAGGATCTGCACCAGCAGCTGCTGGACGCTCTGAAGCAAGCCTGCCACGCTGGAGCCTGCAGTGAGAGGGGGGTCAGTGGCAGCAAACCCTCACCACAGCTCCGAGAGCACCCCCCTGGGAGGCTGTTCAGATGCTGCGGGGAGGACCCACCGACCCACCGTGCAGGCTTGCCTCCAACACCCCTTCTCCTGCTGCTGGCTGCTCGCTCACAGCAGCTGTCCTGGGGGAGCCCGGGGCTGCGGTGGCCACTGGCAGCACTTGGTTTCCTCTTTGCATGCCCGGGGACATCTCACCAGGAAAATCTGCCATGATGGTTTGGCATGGAGGGAGAAACCAGAGCACTGGAGCCACCCAAGCCCAAGCCCCATACACAGCCTGACCACACTGCAGAGGCCCAGGAGGGCACTCCTTGTGGGAGCCCCTGCTCTCCATCCCCACAGGCAGGACAGAGATGCCTCCTGGAGCAGGGGGACTTGCTCGAAGCTGCAGACACTTACCAGACTTTCGCTCAGCTCTTTCCTGCTTCAGGGCAGTGTGACAGCCTGGAAAGAGAGCAGACACAGCCCGTGAGCTTCAGCTACCTCCTGCCCCAGGGCGCACAAGCATTGTGGCCTGGGCATGGTACTCACCCAGGAGGGGAAAGGGAGGGAAGCAGCGACTGGTGTCTGCAATGAGAACTGTATCAGACCCTGCTCATGGGGCTGAGGGGGTTTACTGGGCTGAGCAGGACAAGGAAAGCCTTACGTGGCATGGTGGGGGAAGTGGGTGGCACTCCAGCGACGTGGTCCCCACTGGCTGCTGGGAGAGAGCAGAGAGGAGAGATGCGCTGTTTGACGGGACCTGTTGGGGGATCACCACCACCCCGGGGTCTGCCCAGCTTGCCCCGGCCAGCCCCGCAGCCCGACATGCCCTAGCCACAGCTCCACAGCACCCTGCAGGGCCCCAAAGCGTTTCACGAGCTAGATACAAAAGCAGGAGTCACTCACCCACCACTGCAATGCAGCCACCTCTGGGCTGGAAGGCAGCAGCGGCGTAGCAGTGCGCAGCAACGCTACACAACAGATTAGGACTGGAAGTGAAGGAGAATCCCACATCCACTTGAAACTGCAGGGGGAATTTAGGGAGACAGAAGGTAATTACCCAGTGTGGGATGCTGGCCGGGGCACCCACACAAATCAGACCCAGGGACGTACCCTGCACCACCTCAGTGCCAAACCCTTAAGAGTGCATACACTGAGGGGGCCGCAGGATCCGTCCCTGGGTGGGCTGCAGGGCCGGGGAGCTGCAGGCAGCTCTGGCCCTCACACCCAGTCCTAACTCATCTGGAGGCTTATGGTATTACTGGGGAAGGGGGAAGCCAGGATCTGCCAAAGGAAGGGGAGTCACATGCCCTGCAGCGCTGCACAGCCACAAGAGCTCCCTGAGCTGGATCAGGGCCACTGTCCCTTAGAGACCTCAAGCCCCGCAACCTGCCATGGGGCAGCCAGCACCCTTGCCATGCCCTCAGGCTGGGTCAGAGCTGGGGACCCCTTCCTGCCCTGTCCCAGCCATCCCCATCCCCTCACGCTCTGGGGCTGGTTTGGAGCCAAAGTCTCTGGAGACAGAAGTCCCAACACCCCCATCAGTGAGCATCCCTGCTAAGGGACTTGTGATGGGGCCCCTGACCCTCTAAGCCCCCCCATTCCCATCATGCTGACATGGGCTTGGGCTGGAGCCGTGGCCATGCAGCCCGGTGCAGCGGGGCAGACTGGTACTTACAGCTCTCTGGCTCGTACTTCACACACTGCAGCAGTGGGGACAGCAGCATGCCCGGAGCGTCCCTGTCAACATCGTGCTCTGCAGAAGGAGAGTGAGGGGGTGCAGAAAAGAGCTTCAATAACTGGGAGGCAAGGTGTGCCTGCCAACCCACAGCTGGGACAAGCCCCAGTCCAGCTGCCTGAGCCCACGAGTACCTGGCGGCTCTGGCGAGGACAGAGAGTGGGCAGCAAGGGCTGACCTGCGCTTCCTGGGGGGCAGCTTCGCCAGGTCTGGATGAAGAGAAAGAGATCGTCAACAGACCCTGCGTGGCCGTGCAGCACCAGCGCTCCCACAGTATCCCACGTCCAGCCACGCCGCCAAGCTCACCCACCCGTCCCTGGCACCCACCTGGCATCCTCCGCTCGCCAAAGACGGGCCGCCCAGCCGCCTTCCAGATGCTCTTCATGGCTCGGTAGTGCGGGGGCAGGCAGGGAGAGTGGTGTCCTGCCCTCCGGCGTGTCTCCCGCTCCGAGTGGAAAGCTTGCTTGAGCGCCTTCCACTTGGAGCGGCACTGGGCCACGCTTCGCCCGTAGCCGGCCGCCGCCAGCCCCTGGGAGATCTCCCGCCATAGTGCCTCGTTGGGTCGCGACGTGGAGGCCATGAGCAGGGCGGCCTCCCCGGAGCTCCCCACCAGTGCCAGGAGGCTGCTGACCTCCGCTTGCGTCCAGGCTCGCCCGCGGGGCATGCTGCCGGGGGCTCGGGTGGGTGCCTGGGGGAAAAGCTCGGCCCGGGGCCGGTGGTGAGGCTGGGATGGGCAGGGCTCAGCCCCGGGGCTCGGCCGTGCGCTCCCGAGGGCGCAACGGGAGTCTGCCGCACCGGGATCTACACCAGTAGCCGCCGGGAGCTGCACCGGGAGCTGCGCCGGGAGTCGCAGGGATCCGCACCGGGAGCTGCACCGGGGGCCGAAGGGGAAACCGCACCGGGATCCGCGCGGGGCACCGCCGGGAGCCACACCGGCGGCCGCACCGGGAGCCGCACCGAGCGCTCCTGCGCTGCACCGGGCGCCGCGCCGGGAGCTGCCGGGAGTCTCCGGGAGCCGCACCGAGCATGTGCAGCCCCGGGAGGAGCCGCTGGGAAACGTAGTCCTGGCCGCGCCAGCCCCCATCACCCCGGCCAGCCGGGCGGAGGGGGTCGTGGTCTGCCCGCAGGCATCCTCCCCGCTGCCTGCCCTGCCTTCCCTGCCCTGCTTGCCCGGCTGTAGGGGTGGAGGTGCGCGGTGCGGCAGGGAGCCCGGGGGTGGATCACCGCTGGGGGGGGCTGGGGGACTCTGCCCCCCAGCCCCGAGGGCACGGCAGGGGTGGCCATCACGGCAGCCCTCAAGGCTCGGGGAGGGGAAGGAGCACCCCAGGCTCCCGCTTTCCAGGGCTGAGAGGCAGCTGCAGCCCAATGAGAAAAAAGGCAGCAGAAACCACATCTGAGCAAACAGCCCGTGGTCTTGCCGCTCTGAGAGCGCGGAGCCGGGGGACACAGACAGGGCCCGGTGTCCTGCTCCCCAGGGGTGCCCAGGTCCCCTGAACAGTCCCTAGGACAGATCTGCTGAGCACCGAGGCGTCGGCTCAGGGGAGGCAGCCTCGACATGGCTGCCCAGCCCAGCCCTGGCCCCACGTCTGAGCTAGCAGCCATCCCCACCGCTCACTGCCCCGAAGCCAGGGGTGCGGGTTTCCCTCGTGCCGGGAACGCCTGGGTCCTGGCCTCCCTGGGGTTCCCCCTCACCCCAGTTGCTGCCAGCACCGTGACCCCCCAGGGTTGTGGCCCAGGTGGTGCCTCTGGGGACCCCACCAGGAAGTGACACTCTCCATTTCGCGTCACACCCGGCTGCCAAAGGGGGCTGGGAGGGGGTTGCCACTTCCCTTGTGGGATGAAGAGTGAGAGACCAAGGGAGGGATGGAAGAGGGGGTCACGTATGCTGATCTGCGCTTGCCCCCCACACCAGGTAATGGCACGCTGCTCCCTGCCCCTGGCACCCCAGCTCTCCCAGCGGGTCCCCTACCCTCCTGCAGCCCCTTGCCCTCTGCAGAGCCATTCCCCCAGCTCTGCTCCCCCCGCTCGCTCCTTTCGGGTATCCTCTCCCAAACAGCTTACTCTCCAGCCCCCTTGCAGACTGCCTGCTCTCAGGGTGGGGAGCAAGAGGGGCTCAAGGGCAGGGGATGCCCACTGCACACACAGGCACCCCTTGGTCTGCTCTCCCTGCCCCATGCCAAGCGCTGTCTGCAGGGAAACGATTTCTAGGAGGGTCAAAGTGCTGCAAACGGGCTCTCCCTCAGTTTTCCTGGGCTACCCCACTGCCTCCTGAGACCCTGCCCAGGGTTCACAGACCTTTCATGGCTGGGGTGTCCCCACTGCTCCCACCAAGCCCCCAGGGCCCAGATTAACTCCCTTTCTCAGCTCCTCAGCAGCCGGTGCGGCTGCCCTGGTGCTGGGCAGCCCTTAGCCTGGCTCTTCTCTCCCTGCTGCTCCTGCTGGCACAAATCATCCTCGCTGGCTTGAGCTTCCACTGTGAGTATCTGCTTGTGTCCAGACCTCTGCGGCTGGGGTCTTGGGGTCAGGGTTGGGGCCCATGTACCAAGAAACAGAGCTGCATCTTGCCCATGGAGCTGGGACCTCCTGCTTGGGGCTGAGGGCGTTGCGGGTTCTGGGGCAAGCAGGAAAATTAGTGAGGCAAGACCTCACTTGCCTGGCTGGGAGTGGAAGGCAATGGCACAGCATGGGCTCGGGAGTGGTGCCGGGGCATCCCGCTCCATCACGTGGCAATGAAATGAAGACAGGAGGGAGAGTGGTGACACTGAAACCAAAAGGCAGAAGCACTTTCCCCAAAAGCCTGTTGTGTGATGGGCTCCCAAGCACAGCAAAAGCCGCAAGGACCTTCGCAGGCTTGGCTAGCAGGTCACCTAAAGTGGGGACGCTCTCAGCCACTGTCGTGGCCTGTCCCATGGGTTGGTGGGGATGCTCCTGTGCTCTTCTTCTGTAGATTTAGGACAACAGGTGAGCTGCACCCATGGTCCCTGGAGCATGGAGGAGAGCCCCAGCTATGGGCAACAGACACTGCGAGGTAGGAGAGCATGGTGGGCTCCTGGGCAAAGCCTGGAGAGGTCCTGGCTGCTTCTTCCAAGAGGCAGGATCTGTCTCTACTCCAGAACGTGTGTCCCCCTGCCCAAGTCTTCCTTCAGCCTTGCTGCCTGTCCCCTGGCTCACAGTATGGAATGCTGTCCCAGTGCTGCTGAACAGGCTGCACTGCAGGGACCCCTTCAGAAGAGATGACCCCAGCGTGGCTCAGCATTGCCTGGGCATGCCGCCAGCATCAGGCTCACAGCTGCCATGAGCATCCATGTGCCAAATGGCATCAGGCACTCTCTTTCAACCAGTGTCTGGTGATGCTGAAATCTTGACTGTGTTCCCAGCGCTTTGCCAATGATGTTTGTATCACACCCCAAACCTGGAGCTCTCCTTCCTGACCCACCTGCCCAATGCCAGCACCTTCGTGTAACAAGCCCATCTCCCCTGGGGCTCCCGCTGGGGAGCTGGGGCTATGATGTGGGAGCTGGGCTCCAGAGTAAGGGCAAGGGGATGGCTCCTCTCCATGTGGCAGCCATAGGAGTACACTGGGTTGGCTGTACCCTGGCTGCCCCTTGTCACCCTCCTGTCCCTTGGGCTGAGGGCTGGCGGCATCCCCTGCCAGCTGCTCCATTCTGGCTCGTCCTGCAGGCTGCATTTCTGGTGTGCAGGGCGATGCCAGTTCTGCCCGGCCGGCTGGCTCTGGGATGCAGGGCAGTGCTACTACTTCTCCTCTGCCAAAAAGAGCTGGGAGCAGAGCAGAGAAGACTGCTGCTCCAAAGGGGCACAGCTGGTCACCATCCGAGCCAACACCACCCTGGTGAGTGCACCCAGCCTGGCCTGTCCAACTCCCCGTGGGCATTGGGCTGTGCTGGTAATCACCTCAAGGTCCCTCAGCAGTCACCTGGCCATCACCAGCATCGTCTTAGCTCCCTGGCTCAGGCCACGTGCCCAAAGCCTAGCCGAGCCTCCAGGCAGGGAGCTGGTGATGCTGTGCTTGTACTGCGCAGCCCCCATCACTAATCGTGTGGCTGTGGCTGGGTGTCCCCCCCAGGGAGCTCATGCAGGTCCTCTCCTGCACTAGGCTTTCCTGGTGCGCACAGCCAACATGGGGATGTTCCACGTGGGACTGAAGAGGGATGGCTCCAGGTCTGACTGGAAGTGGCTGGATGGCACCGCACTGAAGGGGTGAGGCTGTCAGCTTGACCCCAGCCAGGGGACAGCTGAGGGTCCAGCATCAGGGCTTGGGGAGGTGCTGGGGTGACAGGCAGCCCACTAGCATGCAGGAACGTGCTCCACATTTTGGCCACCTCTTGTCTTCCCAGGGCTGCACTGGGGCATTTTAGGGAAGGGAAGATTGCAGGGCCCTAACCCATTGCCCCACACCTTACCTGGGTGAGGGGCTGGGGGGGGCCCCCAAAAGCAGGTTCCCAGGTTTTGCTTGGTGCACCTGGTGCTGAGCCCTGCCAGAAGGGCTGCATGTCAAACAGGCAGAGGTAGGGTGGGGGGGGATCAGAACACGAGTCCTAATTGGGAGGGGGGTGGCAGGGGACAGTGCTCCATGGGGAGGGTGAGCTTTGCCCCCACAGCATCTCTGTACAGCCTCTGGTCCCTGGCTGGAGGTGCTGCTGAGGGGATGACCCTAGCCCTTCCCACCCACCCCATCTCAGCCTGCTCTCTCCCTGTAGGCTCTTCCCAATCCAGCGCTCCACCAGCTCCTTCCTGGCCTGCGGCAGGGTGTCAGGTCTGGGGCTGTCAGGCGGTCTGTGTGGGGAAGCCCTTGGCTGGGTCTGCGAGCAGAGTGCAGCCACACTGCAGTGGCTCCGGTCCTCGCCCCCTGCCTTCCTCTGGGGAAACACCACCTACACCTGTGTGGGGCCCTGATGACCATGGGGACCTCCAGCCTGACCCACCACCCTGTTCCCTGCCCAACCCCAGTGCATGGGCATCCCCGGCCGCCGATGCCTCCTTGCTCAGACCTCTCTATCTCCCTGGATCTCTGCACTTTGTCAATAAACTCTAGCACTTGGATGCTGTGGCTGGCTTTGGGGGATGAGGGTGGTGGGATGGAGGAGCATCCTCCAGCTCACTGACTTGGTCGCATCTCTGCCCAGTGGGAAACTGCAGCTGCCGTGGCACTAAAGGAAGTGGTTGGGAGCCAGCATCCACCCAGGTGTCCCCATGACCTGGTGACAGTGTGGAGCAGCTCCTGTGCAGGCTGGAGCAGGTCCCCCTAAAGCTCTGGGCTTTCTATTCATGGTGGCTGCCCAGGGTTTATGCTTCTCAGGAAAGGCAGCTGAGAGGTGACCCTTTGCCTCCCCAGTCCCACAGAGGGCTTGGGCTGGGCAGCAGTTTGTCTCCTGGTGCTTGCCCAGTCTGAGGAGGTCACAGCAAACAACTTCACTTTGGTTTGAGGCTGGGTAATGAGTGGGAGCCTAAAAGGCCTGCTGAGGCTTCACTTGGAGGGGTTTGGTCATGGGGGCTGTTATGGCTTCAATATAGTCCACCTGGGTTGTGCCAGCAGCATGCTGCTCTGGAATGGACATGCCTGGGAGCCCCTCCTGGCACGTGTGGAAGACTAAGCCTCCACAACCACTGCATCACATCTACCAAGCAGGGGCAGGGTTGGGGAAAGTGATGCATGGAGCAGCATGGCCCCACTGTGGCCAGTACACACAGGCTCTTGGGGCTCCTTGCAGCCTGGGGAGGCAGATGCAGAGCATGCTGCCCAGGACAGAGCTCGTTCATGCCCCCAGCCCCTGAAACAAGAGCAGCCTCAGAAATAAAACCACTTTTTGCAAATAAAGCAACTACTTCTGCTTTTCTGCACATGAAGGTGTGGCTCCACCCCACGCAATCTTGGCCACAGCCTGTCACCTGATGGTGGCAGAGTAGTGGAGGACCGAGTCCCCAGACTGCTTCTGCCTGGGGCAGCAGATGCACACATGGCCCAGAGCGTGGTCTACGCCGACCTG
>VYZV01028684.1:5298-19018 GCA_013401275.1 Pandion haliaetus | reverse complement strand
AATTCATAATGAAATTTTCTGAAAGAGAGAAATCATCAGCAAATCTCAAAGGGCCAATTTCTGTAAGGCTGAATGCACTCAGTACTCCTACTGAATTAAAAAGTTCAAATTAGAGAGGGTTTCGAGTTTGCTTTGAGGGGGAATGTAACAGTGAGAATAATTTAACCACTGGAGGCCTAAGGATGTGGCAAATTCTTAGTCTTGCAGTGCTTCAGGCCTTACAAAAAGATAGTGTGAATCAGACTGAAATTGTGGTTGTAACAATGGTATCTTTGGTTGAAGATGCGTGCAGTGAGTCATAGAGGAGGCCAGAGCAGGTCCGTCAAGTCATTATTAGAAATCACGCACTCAGCTTCTTACGGGGAAGGAAAAAAATGTGCAACAGATCTCTAAATTTAGCTGCGTGCAATTTAGTTATCTAGATTAAATTATTCAACCTCATTCCTAAAGAGTCAATGGAGGGAGGTGGTATGATGAGGTGCCTTCAGGAAGTGTCTGTTTCTCTCCACTGACCCTACAGGAAGATCAGGATGGCTGAATTACATTGATTAACTTGTAAATGGCAAAATGCATTCAATCATCTCTGCTTATGTCAAAGTAATCCTTTGGTCCTTTTCAGTTACTGAATGATGATTTATCTTCTCAGTTCCTCCTGTCTGGGCCTGTTGGGACTCTGTGGGTTTACTCTTGATTTATATTGCATAAGGAAAAATAGAACCTCTCCTTCTGTATTCACTGAAAGGGCTAATGGTTTTCATTCATGCATACAACATGCAGCAAATCTGTACAACTGGGAGAAGAGACTAGATAGATACAAACTACTGAGATATTTGGGTTATTTGCAGATTTCAACACCTACTTTTTATTGTTTACAATGTTCTATTATTTATAATGTAAAAACAGGAAGGTTGGACCTCAGCAGTATATACTGACTTCAACAGAGGATCTGTTTTGTGTTAATTTGGTACCTGCCAGAAAAAGGAACATAGCTATTTTTGTTAGGATGGACACATCCTTTAAGAAAGGCCTATTCTTCTCTTATGCAAACATCTAACTATAGACCTAATCTACATTGCTGTCATGAAAGGATAATTCATTTCACAACACCTTTGCTACAGTAGCAAATAGCCATCTCTTGCAGCTAATTTTAACAAATTCAGAAATACATAAGGAAGTGTAAAATATGTATTGCATGATTTGTTACAGGTCATGGAAGAACTGTTGGCTTTTGTCCTTACACGTCTGATTTGTAAGAGAACATACAATACCATTAAGCAGCCCCAAATCTTACATTTCCTGCATTTAAGTGATCTTATTTTTTATTTAATGGGAGTACTCTGGTACATAAAGTTACTCACAAGGTTTTACGCTAGTGTTTCTGTTTCAATGTTGGAGAACTTGATGCTGTGGCTAGCCAGAGCCAGAATAAGTAATATCTGGTCCTGCTATTCTGCATGTAGAGTGTCTGAGAAAAATAAAGCCAAATCTTGAAATAAAGGAAAACAAATTTTACTCTGCTAGCTTTGGACCTACAGGACAAATTTATCTATTAAAAAACTCCCCAAACAATTTGAGTGGTGCATTTTTGCCCTTCACAAGTGTTTTTCTGGGGAAGGAGGATTCCTCTGCTAGTGAATGCACCTTCACATGTATCATTTCTCCATGGGAATACCCAGGAAGCACTGAAGTCAGTAATGCAGATAGCAAACCACCCAAGGTCCTGGTCTAATTTAGCTGGAGTTTGTTTTCAGTTAAGAACAGGTGGGGGGTGGTTGCTTTATTTTACCTGTCACCTAGACACCTTCCTCTTCTCTCCTAAGAAAGATAGTTTAATTTATTTATTTTAGACAATGTAAGTGAAAGACAAGGGAATCATTCCCTCAGTTGCAGTAGTTTTACACCAGGGATAAAGCTGACCCTAAGTATACAAAGAAAATCAAGTTCAGGTACATGCTTTTCATGTACAAAATGAATGAGGAAAGTGCTTGAAAAAGGCTCACCCAATGTAAGGGCTGATAGACAAGGTGGATCTTCTCTACATAGCTTCTCTAGTTCTGTGCTTATGGCCAGAAAAAAAATGCCCAGTTGACAGGGGATACATGGAAAAAAAACATTCTACTACCTCAGCCTGGGATCGCTGGAAAATTCAGTGTTAATGCTCCCTGCCTTCTCAGGATTATTTGATTGCTTTGATTTTGCACTGCCTTGTCTAGAGAAGGAATATAGTCAAACTCTGTTTTGTTCTGATGAAGTGTGTTAGTGGTCAACTCATTCCAAAGGGATTTTGCTGGGATGTAAATGCAGAGAATTTAAATCTATCTATAAGTATTTAAAAATATGGGAGATTGTTTAATCCAGGAGTGGATCAATTTAATGAAAGCTATGACCTGAAGGCTAATTTAGCTGAATGAACTCTTTATTTTCCTCTAAAAGAAATCTTTTTGGTTTGGAATACGTCAATTAGAAACAAGCTTGAGGTTACCAAAATGAGAGCATCCACACACGAGTTTACACTGTTTTAGTT
This sequence comes from Pandion haliaetus, assembly GCA_013401275.1. Taxonomy (NCBI): domain Eukaryota; kingdom Metazoa; phylum Chordata; class Aves; order Accipitriformes; family Pandionidae; genus Pandion; species Pandion haliaetus. Next base: position 16,494 of record VYZV01028684.1, on the reverse strand, counting down.
AAACTAAGTATGCAAATAGGCAATAGTTAACGTTAGTAGAAATGCAGGAATTTGTAAAAGTTATCTGACATGTCAAAGGCATGTATGTCTTTAGCTTGATACCTTTTGGCATACTTACCTGGATTCAGTGGAGCTGATGAACAGGAAAAGTCTGGACCAGAGACTTAGGAGGAGCAAGAGTTTCTTTCATTTCTCCATATTACATACAGTTTTTATGAACACCTTGAACAAATAAGAAGTTAAAGAGAGTATACTGTTTCAGTATGGGGCCATTAAACACAAGTGCCATGAAGAGGTCCTGAATTATCAGCAGCTGAATCTGTTGTAAAACACCAACTGTGAAAATCGCATTCAAAACCATGACTTGGTACTTGGACTTTGGACTAAGCAGTAAGCGAAGAAGGGGGTACTGTTTGGTACTCATCTTACAGTACAATTATAAGCTTGTGAACTAGATCATGTGTCTGACAAGTATGTAGTCAGGCCAAGAGTTTTTCAGCAAGAATCAGTTTGTTTAACAATGTATTTTGTGTTTATATACTCAATTTCAACTATCTAATACTTTTTTCAAAAAATTAGAGAGGAACTAGAAAAGTTCAAACACTGAATCTTTGTTTGAAAGTACTGTTAAAAAAATATCTTAAATTAATAATATAGCAAAACAAAACAGTTTTGACCAACCAGAATACTTCAAATTGACTGTAGTAACATTTCTTCATTTTGCCACAGGAAAAAAAGTGCCCTATTTCAGTCTGAACCATCTTTTCCTCCTCATCCCTTCTATTCCTTATTTCAGAAAATGAACCAAACCAACCCTTAATTTGCACAGGTCCACTTGTATGTCAGAATTTTTTTGTGTTCACCGAGAACCAAGACCAACTTATGCTGACAGCAAAGCCATTAGAAGGGCAAGCAGGAGGTGGATGTTGGTTCTGGGGGGTTAGTGGTAGAGGTATGGTACCAAAGCACTTTGAAAGAAATAATGGCACAGATTTGCATCTCCTTTCTTTATTTGTTAGTCTACATTTTCCAAGTACGCTTTTAGGTGGGAATATTTACTCATATGCTACATGAACCTGCTGCCTGTATCTATGCCGCTTTGCTCTCTGCAGCAAGGATAACAGCAAAACAGGACAATGAATTTCTGAAGCAGCACAAAATTCCTGCAGCAAAACTACAGAAAAAGTCTCAGATGCCTACAAGGATTTACTTTCCAGCCTGAGGAAGAGCAGCGTGAGCAGTGTCTGACCAGCTCTCTCACACTTGGAAGCCTCTCCCCAATCTACCAGGGGTTTTCACAACGGCCTGTGTCAGCTCAGTTCTGCTTTCACTGGCTGTATCTATACCAGTAAATTAAACAAGACAGTACTGGCATGTTATTATCCAGTTGGCACATTCCCTGAAGCAATTTTGTCCTTGTGCTTTCCCAGAGAGTGCCCAGACATGGCACAGGGGCACAAGACATACACATCAGGCAGTTTGGATTCAACCAGCCTCTTTTGGGGGCATTTAGCCATTCAGATGTGCACTGTGTTATATCAATTTGCCTCTATCAGAAATTAGTCCCTTGGTCCTTTTATTTATGGTATAGTCCCTGAGACAAATAGGAATGAACTTAGGGCATTTTTCCAAGTACAAAATTGTTTCAAAGCATCTGAATAGTATTAATTGTCAAAAAGCTTGTGCTTTTACTAGTAATCCTTTCTAAAAATGCGTTCTGAGTGCTTACAGACATCCTAACTCTGAAATGTAATATTAATGATTGAATTGTCAAAATAAAATCAGACTTAGGACTTTCCTTTTCTCTGCTTCACATGCTTTAAAATGAACAGTGCCATGGACTGGTTGGGTACTTTTTCTGGTGCATGGAGAGTGTCTTCTCATTCACCTTTCGTGTGATGGAGAAAAGTACAAGACCACCTGTGTGAAGCTATTAAAGAAACCTGCAGCAGACTGAGCTTGATGAACTCATTCCACAGGAGATATTTGGCCAAATATCATAGGGACATGGTTTAAGAGAGAAGGGGAGATGGAAAACTGAGTAAGAGTAACTGCATAAATAGACGTTGAAATGGGAGTTACTTAATATCACTGGATCCATTGCCAGAGCTTCGCTGCTTAAGTGCTCTGGTAGCCTAAGCTACGTGATGACCTGACTGCACTGGGATGAGATGTGATGTGTAAGGCAAAAACCCATGAGAGTGAGGCAGGGTAAGAACCTGCCAGTGATTACCAGGCTGTGGGCAGGTGCTGAAAAGGCAGCAGGGTAAACAACAGCAACAGATCCCGAAACCATGGCAAACCAAGCCTGGATTTTTCTGAAGGGAGCTGCAGCAGCAGCACCGCGTCTGCTGCCATGATGGTGCCTGGTGCTGCCTGCATGCCCTGAGTCATGTCCAGCAGGAACAGAGCAGCTCTGAAGCCACCCGGCTCCTCACCTTTGCCAGGCTGCCGCTGCTCTGGTCCTGTGCAAATCATATCTTCAAAAGACACAAGGGAGTCAAGCAGCAATTTAAGGAGAAATGTAAGATAAATAGGCACAAGTTGGTTTGTTGGGGTTTTTTAAAATGCTGTCCTTTGGGAAAACCTTTATGATAGACTGATGTTAATTGTGAATGGAAGCTCTTACAAGTAGAAACAAGACTTTCAGACTGTAGGTCTACCAGTAAAGTAATCAGTACTAGGACCTGATACGCTGCCTTTGAGGCCAGTTGACATGGTCCGCCTATATTCATCCTGTTAAACTATCTTTGTCTCCAAAGCAGTCTGGTTTCACCCAGACTGGCTACTGGGCAGGTTCCCAGCCTCAACTTTCTCTGGAAGTACTTTGAGAGAGTGCTGGGTGGCCACTGGCAATGCTGAACCAGGGCCCATGGTCTGGTCCTGTTTAGTTCAGTAGGGTAGACCCTTAAAGTATACATCAAGTCATCTGTTGCCTTAATTCCACAGATTTCACAGGATTTAGGCCAGAAGGAAACTTGCCCTAAACTGTGCATTCTTGCAGCATGCTCATTATCACATTTGCCTTTGACTTGCACAGCTGTAAATCCATGGAAACCAGAGTCATTCAGGGATGAATCAGGTCCATTATCTCCTTGTGTTTGTACAGCACTTAGCACAATGGTGCCCTGATCCTGATGGGAATTCATGTTATTTTAGGACAATCAGAGCTTTCATTTGTTAAAATAAAGTATATTTTTAGCCAGAGCTAGCTTCAATAGCAATGTATGGGGTGGGGGGGGCTAGGGGGATGAATGAAGGGAAAGACACAACTGATCCCCCACCACATGACTCTGAGCACGTGTATCATATGCCTAAGAGATTATCTCCTCTCCTGGTCAGTATGGTTGTGAAAACATGACCAATGGGGACCTTGGAAGCTCAGATAGAAGACAAAGAGCACAAACTCTGAATGTTATTTCTTTTTTTAAATAAGTTGCACCATTTTTAGGTTGCTCAGGATGTGAGGCCCAATGTCTGATTTTGGAACATTTGGGGTTAATATTGGTATGTTTAGTGCCTTTGCTGAAAAGTAATAAATCAGATGCCATGCCATTGCTTTCCATGGAAAGTTAGATCTCAAAGATGTGATTTGCTGAACACTATTTTTTCCCCCCATGCAAATAAAATGAACCAGGAACACTTGAAAAAGCAAGCACTGTGCTTACTCCATGTTCAGAGGCGCTTGTTTCAGCTCTTTTATGAAATCTTGTTAGACCAGTAGGTCTTATAAATTCTAATGAGATACATATGTAGAACATATATAAAGACATTACACATGTCTTACAAAATATTTGCTATATAAAGGACCCAACCGTGTGAAGTCACTATTCAAAGCCGAGGTAAGTCCTAGGAGAAGGCAGAAAAATGCACCAGTTGCAGACCATAATCCTAGCAGGCCTTTTTGCTCATTCCTGAGTTAAAAGCGTGTTCCAGCTTCAAGTTATTTCACAGACATAAATGGGGAAGATTGAATATCAACTGACATTAATCTCGCTATCCTGACATGACAAAATCACCATTACTCCCCAGTATATGTGAGCTGATGCTCACAGCTTAGAAACATTAGAAGCACATATTTTTACAACCAAAAATTATGAGCAATTATTGCTAGAGTTGTAACAACAAGTTCTAAAAACTGACATGTGAAACTAGGGAGCTGACTTTCCAGTCCTAACTTACCCACTAGGATAACATAAATGCAAAGATTAAGCTATTTCAAAGCCACTAGCTTGTTTTTCTTCAAGCCATTTTATTATCTCACTGAAACATAATCTTAAAAATCCTTGCAGTGAAAAGCCATGTCCCAAAAAGTCTGTTAATTTTATTTAATGTTTGAAAGTCCTATTCTGATACATTCTGAATGTTCTTCATTTCACAGGCAGGCTTACTAATATTGCTTTACTTACTAATTAACAGAACAACATATTGTTTGATGTGGGGGTAAACTAATCTGGAAGTGATTATTAGGGAAAGGTCTGACACTTCCATAGCTCTAAGAAACGTTAATTTCCTTCCAGAACCGAGTTGCCTGTGCATGTCCCTTCAGTGTGAATGCAAACCTAGCAGCTGCACTGACAAAGGAGCACTGTGCAGAGTTACCTGATGTGTGTGTACCCTTTCCCCGTTATCCGTGTGTTTGTTCTAGCCCATCTGGAGTGCCGAAGCCTGAGAGCCTGGCTTTAATGTTCTCATGTCTGTGTCAGAATCCACAAGTTGTTGAAGGCCTTTGCATTTTAAAACAATGATGTTTGTGGTTTAGTGCATGTACAAAAATGGTGGTAGCACTGCCTTTTTCCAAGCGTGATAGCAGGCAGTGTGTTTCACTAACATGCCTAGGAGTGAGCAAGTCTCTGTTCTAGCCTTCCGAAACCCCATTAGTTCAGAGCTCTGACAGTCAAGGGGAGAAGCTATGAGTTGTATCAAATGAACTGTTGTGGTAGCAGCTTGCAGATTCCATCTGCAAATTAGTCCTTGTAGATCACAATAGGTAGGTAGATCAAAATTTAAAAAAATAAACATTTTTTTAAACTGGCAATGTAAGTTGCTGTAAGTTGCTGTAAGGATGCTTTTCAGCCCAGTGAAATAGTTAATACTCTGTGATCTATTTGCTTTATAAAATTATGAGATTAATCTGTGCTAACTGAAGTAATTAAAAGTAATGTCTCTAGGTTTGGACAGATCACTCTAGGCTTCCTTTATGATCAGTAGAAGGCAGTGAGGTTCATCTGATATGTCTTGAAATCTTTTCCTGTGCAATGAGTTACTCTGTGGAGATGCCACTCTTTAGCCCTCCTTCTGACATGTGTTTGATGATGAGGGAAAAAACACTATTTCTTGAACAGTGCTTTCATTTCTGTTACTTACTATTGATGCCACAAAATGTATAATGAATTTGTATAAGCCATCTAAATTCAAGACGAGAACAGAAGACACAGAAATCTCACTCAGAAACCTCACATTTACACAGATGGAAGATATATTTCCTTCCCTCTGTCCCAGCCACCATCAAACACATAGGCTGAAAGACAGATGACAGGGTGATACCCATCAGCACCAGCAACCTGCTTCCTGATGCTTGCCCCAGCAGAGCTCTGGAGATCAGAGCACAGCTTCACCAGGTGGCAGAGCACAGAAAGCAAGCTGGCAAAGACATTCCATCTCTGGAAATGCAAAGGATCTCAAACCAAGACCCGTGCCACTGCAGCTCAGAAACTGAGCATAGGTTTCATACCCTGCAGGTAGGGGTACGCCACACCAGGGCAGATTCCTCAATGGACTAAACAGTAGTCAGAGTACAGATCTTTTATATCATCTGGGACCCATGAAGGAAATAATAGGTTAAAGCAGCAGAATTCCTCCAAAATGTGCTTGGTCAGTAAATGTTAAAATAAAGCTTTGTAAAACTGAAAATGAAGCTAGTCAGCATCAAATGAAGCTAATCAGCAAATTCCTGTTATTAACAAAATATCACATAAATGCTACTAAGAATTAAAAAAACCCAAAGAAATCTAACGAATACTAGATAGTTAGATTTAAGCTTCTTAGAATACTAAATGTAAAGAAATTTATCTCATAAATTCTAAAGAACAAATGTTAAAGAATAGTGAGAAATAATCTCTTATTCTATTTATGGCACCAACCAGTGATGTTCCTAAATGTGTGCTATTTTATAGCAATGAATTTTCAAGCAGGTAGATAAAGGTCTAGATTGTTATAGGTTTGAGTAAATTTACTTGCTGCTAATACAGCATTTAGCCCTGCCTGCTAGGCTGTGGCTTCATGCCCCTCCATCACCACAAAGCCGTCCAGTAACAATATTGCTCTTAATAACACATGAAATTATTTCAGTTTGCGTCATCACTCAGAGTGATGGAGTGAGACACAATATATTATGGAACAAGGAGGACTAGAAGTATTTGGTATAGCATGATGCCTTTCTGTCATAAGCACACCTATGTTCCCCACCTGCGCTGTGTCTCAGCAGTGCTGTGCTTTGAATTGCACCACAAATTCTCTCTCAGTTTCTTGACTTAGTTGAGGACTATATAGATCTGAGAGGAGCAAGTTAAAAGCCTGAAAAAGGGACTTATCATTGAATCGACATATCTAAAATTTTGCCTCATTTGTAAGCTTGGGTCTGTAAAAGCATCCCCGAGCTGACTGCCATATCAAGTTGAGATTTGGAGATGAAATTACTGGTCATTATGCACCTCAGCTGGGCATTTATATAGGCAAGACTCTGACGTTTATCCTCAGGGAACAGCTGATAGTTACAAAATACTGAACATTAGCATACTGACCTCAGAATGAAAGACCCAAATTCTGCTTATTCCTCAGTCTGAATGGATGCAAAATCATCTTCTCCACTTTATAGAAAAAATCTCCAGTTATGAAAGTCACAATCCAGTCCTGTTGGAGCATCGTTCTCCCTATTTTTGTGTTTGGGCAACTTTTCTGCAAAAACAAAGTTGGTAAAGACAAGAGAATAGGCTCAGCCTGTGTGATGGTCTTACTGTCATCCAAGAAGCAAAATCTAGCACTGGATACTGTACTGTGTACTGCTTATGCTTTTATGTTACATAAAAATAGAAAATAATCCTGAAAGTAAAACCAGGCTAGGGGTCTGTGCCCAGTTAGTTGTTCTAGCTTGTAGGTTAGAATTCAGTTTTCAAGGCTTGTAGGATGAGAGTTCAGCCCTGGTGACAACGTCTTCTCTTTCTTTTCAGTTTTCACACGGAGGTCTTTATTCCTTCAGTTTGGACTTGGCTTTCCTAAATAATTCCAGACTTTTTTTTCTGCTTTCTAGTGTTAGCTGTAGCTTTAAATGTCAAAGCAGAGCAACTCCATGTTGGATCATGTCCCTGTACAGGGCAAATGTTGTGTAAGTTTTAATTTCTTTTATCTGTTGAAGTCTTGCAGCATGCTACATTTCTTTTTTTTCTAATTAAGTACTGTGCAAGGAATGCATCTGCAGAATTAAACTGAGTGCTTTGGTCTACATTGAAGAAATCTCCTTTCAGTGACCTGCATATACGGTTAGTTTTACCAGCTGGTTTCTCGTATCCTCCACCTCTCTTTTTTTCTTTATTGGAAAAATGTACTTCTGTTACTGTACAAACAATCAAAGTGTTCTGGGTAGGTCTAGACAAACATACAGTAGAAGTGAACAGTAGAAAGGAAATGTAACACTGGCTCAAGTAAAAACATTAAGGCAGACCTCTTAATTGAAGATTTCTCTCTGAATGATTGTTCTATGCAATGGTGTTATGCCAATAAAGCTAAGAACTCATTAAGGAAATGTCCTGAGAACTTAAAAGGTAAAGAAGATCTCTTTTTTAACCTGATGATGTTTAAAGTTAAAGGAAGAAAAACAAAATAACCCATTATCAATTTGCATTAAGAAAGTAATTCTGTCCTTGGTTACATATAGCTCCCATTGACCTCTGAGTCATTTCCACAGATCTGCTAAGAAAATGTTGCCCTAAATAAGTAACTGGTAGGAAAAAAATTCTAAATTTTCCCACATGAGGAAACAGTGCAATTTCATACTGAAGTTAAATCCAAGAGGTTGATGCCCTTTATGAAAATTGCTTTTCAAGATGAAAATAAAATCCTGCCCAATATTTCTAGAAATAAGAACTAATGTAAAATCTCCTCTGAAGACAGCAGTGCAGGCATGTACAGAGGCACATGATTTGTCAGTGTGATGCTGTCACTGGGTGCCATCACCTCTTCTTGGGAACTTGATGGCTTTGGGCAACAAGGAGCCTGAAGAGGAAAGAGACCACAGTGTCACGTAAGATGAGGACCAAGCAGGAAATCTGAACATCTATGAGTTACAATCTGATTACAATGAGGCCTTTCATACCAACAGGCCAAATGCCACTACTATTGAAGCTGGAGAGAATGTTTATGGTCACGCTAGTAGGATCACAACCTGTTTCCTCATCCTTAGGCACAGAAGATAAAAAAACCTCTGTTATTTTTCTCCCTCAAATGAGTCCTCTACAGTGAAGATTCCACTGAAATTGCAAAAACAGTCACACTGGACTTCACACTTATTAAAAGTCAGCAAGATAACATTGACATTCACAGGGATACACCAGAATTACATTTTTGCATCAGAAGCCCTTTGAGTAGGTTTTCCTACGCACATGGCACTGTGAAGGCAGAGAGGTCACAAGCCTTCCTCTTGCCCAGAGCCATTACATTCTTGCGTTCAGCATTCAATAACGCCATTGCTCCCACACTGCCGGCAATGGTGACGTTCAAATAGCTTTATTACTTACATCTTTAGATACAAATAGGCTTCTAGTTATCCTGAGAAGACCATAGCATTAATATAGTAATTACCCCATGAAATTGCTTAATTTAATCTTTGAGTTTGGCTTGGGTATAATGGGTATCTGACATCCCAAATAGAGGCAGAACAGTCATGATGTCACAGCATGGCATTCATCACAACCCACAGTTGATGTAGAGATAGTAGATCAAACACATTTTCAACAGAGTGTGCACGCTCATACGCACATGCGTATATATACACATCACTACCAGGGCATGCAAATTTTTGCACACATCAGAGTTAAATAGGAATCCTTCTTTTAGAAGTGTTTGCATCTACAGTGGTGACCTTGACCAAAGCCATAGAACAAGACGACATAAGACCGTTGTTGCCTAGTTATTTGATGAATATAATTCTACTCGGATCTGACAAAAATGCTTTCCTTGACTTGGATTTCACAGTTGTGACCCCTGGCTTTTCTCTTTCTATTTGTTTTAAGGCAGAATTGACCTATATAAAATTTAGAATTTAGTATTAGAGCAGAAGATATCTGTAAATATCTTCAGTTGATCGTGTGATGATTGCTGCCAAAACCAGTTTATGTAAACTAACACACCGTTGTTATCACAGTTTCAGGGACTTAAGTAGCTCCTGAGTTTTCAGCAGACATCTTTTATAGATAGATTTGAGGAGGTTAATTTTTTTTAATAGAAAATGTGGTAATTCAGGAATTTGTTTTGATTCTGACTGAGAATAAATTTCAAGATTTTACACAAAGAATATTTTTAAAATATTTTGATTTCAGTATTGATTTTCAGTGTTCAGTTTGGATTTTCAGTATTCAATATTCAGTATTTGATTTTCAGTATTCAGTTCAGTATTTAGGTGTGGTTTTATATTTATTTGCAATATTTCTGAATCTTATGTGAAATCCAATAAATCTCTCAACAAAACATTTTGCCAAATGAAAAGTCAAAATATTAATTTCAGAAAGTGGGAACATAATATTTCAACATCAGTACACTTTGTCCTTAGAGAACTTCTGTTGTGAAAAAAGGCAAAAATCAGCACCTTCCTTTTCTAAGTGTTTTTTGTTTGGTTTTTTTTTTTTTAATTTCTATGCAAAGACAATTTCTGATGCAATTTCAATTGCTTATCTAATTGTTGGTTCAATTTTCATTGGGATTAAGAGATGAACTTATGTTGGATACTCTGTTCCTTACAGTTACTTGAGTTCACATGTCCAAAAGAAAGGTGAGACCACAGACAATGTGTTTCTTTTAATTGAATTTTCCTCTAGATCTTCCACAAGACCTTCCAGGGACACTTTTATGCTGTTGACTTTTTTCTTCTTTTCTCAATCCAAGAAAAAAAACCCCAAACAAATAAACAGACAAGATTACCTAGAGACCAAAAGGTTCCCCAAAGTGCCTTTTAAAACCACAATAAACTGTACCCTAAGTTTCAGTGTCTTAGGTAAACAAAGTTATTATAATTTTATCTTAATTGTCACTAATTCTATTAAACCAGTTGCATAGCTAAATCAAAATGATACAGTATAATTTGTAAAGAAAGCTGAGCTAGATTTCTACTCAATTCACATGATTTTAACAGTAATTTTTGTGTATAACTGGACAGTTCTTTCAAATTCTGCTTGACTTGGGTTTTTTTATCAGTTTCCAAGCAACGCAATATGTAAGGTTTGCTTACAGTATGTAAAAGATACAGTTTTTTAAAAAAAGTCATAGTCTATGTTAACACGTATCAAGCAAAATAGAATCTTGTTAAAATAACTGACAATTGGGTGGCTTTATCCTGATGAAAATATTCCTAAAGACTTTTGTCTGGGCTCTGTGGTATCCATATGTTAATCATTAGATATTTTTATGAACATAGGTGAAAAGCCATGATGTTGCTTAAAATTAGAGAAAATAATGCTGCAGTAACTTGGCAGTACTGGACTTTTTTCATGTGTTCTCACCCGCTTGTATAGGTCTGCCAGAACAGCTTGACAAAAGAAGGTTTTTGCAAATCAATTTCTACCTGCATATTCCCCAATTAAACTCATTATTATAGAATATTCAGAGAATATATTGACTTTACAGTGCCTATAAATGTAGCATAACTCCAGAAATATGTAGAAAAATTATTTACTATCCACTAGCAGTTCATCACATAATTCTGAATGGACAATGCATTCGGAAAACTAGTTGATTATAGAATAAAGGGGAAAAAAGGTCAGATTATTTTAAAAGAATTATTGATTGAGCTCTGGTCATGTCTCGTTGCTGAACTGAGCTGTTCTTTCTTTCTTCCTGTTATGGGTTTGTGTGGCGTGGTTTTCTTTGGTAGTGGGGGAGGGGGCTGCAGTGGTGGCTCCTTTAAGAAGATCCTAGACGCTTCCCCCG
>VYZV01028663.1:9042-20179 GCA_013401275.1 Pandion haliaetus | reverse complement strand
CAAAGCAGGGGATTACACGCGTGATGAGCAAAGGATACAGAAGAAAATACTCCTTGATGTATTTCTTACACAGTACCAGAACTGGATTTTCGCATACATAATGCCACTATTATTTTCACCTCGTCATAAATGACCCATCAACACCAGCTGCCTAGGATCTGCAGAGAATACGATCTTTCCTTCCGGCTGGTTTTCTAGGGAAATCAACTTGACCCAACAGTCCTGCCTGTCAGCCCTCCCACCTCTCTACTTTTGAAGCTGGCAGCCAATTTCAACCACATTTGAAATAACAGTAGAAATCTCTAAAGATAATTCAGTTCCTTCAGGGTTTATAAAAGAAAGGGTTCAGATAGGGAAGAAGTAGCAAAGTTGGTACTCCCATGAGAAAAAAAAAAATGGCTGAATGCAGTCTGTGGTGGAAGGACTGGATAGGACAGATAGCTGGAATTTTAGCAATAGGTGGGAATTAGTAGGAATCCAGACTTTGTTAATCCCACTGCTCATGAAATGACTTGTTTACCTAGACATGACAAGTATTTTTTGAAAATACGTATTTTCTGACATTCTTCTATTATTACTTTTTTCTTGATTTATACCCCATCTACCTAAGCCATTTTCCACCACTTCAGAAACTGAATCTATCATCGGTTGCCAAAACAAGTAAATCAGAGCTGTTCTTCAGTGGACTGTGTTTTGCAAATACTTTCTTTTAATTGACTTGCAACTATCAAAGGCACAGAAATGATAGTGAGGATAAAAGCAACAATTTTCTAGCAGTCTAGATCTGTATGAGCGTTTAGTTGTAATTTCCTTACATCTTTACTTTAAACCTGCTCCTACCATGAATTGCTTAATGATTTTGATCTTTTCTTAAGAGCTCTGCATGAAAACATTTGAATACATTTTCTATGTTTCCCTTGAAGAGACAAGGACATTTCATAGTGAATGGGGAAAAAAGGGCCCTTGTAATTATGACATTGTGAAGTTGGGGGAGAGAAAGAGAGAGAAAGGAGAAGGGGAGAGAGAGAGAAAGGAGAGGGAGAGAAGGGAGAAAGAATGCTATTTCACTAGGAAAAGTTTTCTGTGAAATCAACAATGAGATAAATATTACTTCTTGAAATGCAACTCTGCTTTTAAGAGTTAAGGAAGACTGTATTAGTGATCAGTTATTTAAGATGGAGGAATTTAATACATCTATGTTACAGAAAAAAAATTCCAGCCACAGCTCTTTCCATTTAAACCAAGGTTTTGATGTTAAGTCTTACTTTGGCTATTATGAGTTCTGAAGAAGTAGGTTAGCACACGTGCTCATTGGCTTGTAAGCCCGTCCTCAGTGTTACAGAGAGTTCTTTTAGTTTGTAAAATCTGAGTGTCATGCTATTTATCAGGACTAAACCGATAAATTGAACTGCATGGGTCTTTCAGACACAGTGGAAAAACACTTTTCAGTTTCTGAGGTGCACTTCTATCTAACAAGAGGGCAGTCAAAAAGTAAGATGTACTATAGCATGTCCATTTTGATGGGCCAGTGCCTGATTGCTGAAGACAATCTGTAAATTAAATTACGCAAACAAATATAAACCCAGACACTAGTGTACACCAAGTTCTCTCACCTTTTTTTTCAGATGAAATTTTAAAAATCATCCCATAGAATAAATAAATTGGTCTGAAAATAATCACATTGCAAATTCTTAGCACTTGGTCAGAATTATTTATTTCTAAACAGTAGTTTGCACTCTCTCACAGCTATGGTTGCTTAATACTAACCTGTGACGAAATGCTACTTATTTGAAGCACACTTTACCTGCGTCTCTGGGATGATAGGACTGTCTTCAGGAGATATTCTAAAAAAGGTGGATAAAGGCGATGACACGATAACAGGGTTTGGCCTTACAAATCCGCTCAGATCACAACTAGGAATGTCATTCTCTTCCTTCTTCATGACCAAGGTATCCATGACATAGAAGACATTCCAGGGAATCCATACTGTGTGATACTGTGTCAGGAATGGTGATCGTTCAAACACCAGTGTCAGAGAGGCACCACCATTCGCTACCAAGTCAAACCTAGAAGAAAAAAAAAAAACCAACAGGGCTAGCTAGTCAGCAAATTCCCAAAGCCATCCACAGCCTCCATTTTACGGACTGATTCTTCATTCCATTGTACTGCTCTGAAGGATGAAAGGCTCTGCTGGGAACAATGGAGAAATCAAATTACATTACATAATACTGCACTAAGAGGATGAAGATTTTTAGGATGCTGCATTTATATTAAGCAAGCCCTTCTACTTCTAAAGTATATAATCAACTTTGGTCAATCACTTTTTTCATGTCTTCTGTTTCCATTATTTTATTATTATCTTATTCTTACAAGCAGCTCTTCAGTAATGCCTTTGCTGTCTTCATGACTTAGAAGTGCTTCAAAGGAAACTTACATTCCATCTTGGCGAGTGATTGTATATCCATAATCTGGGTAGTGTAGAAAGGAGACGTTGACTCCAATGAGCGGCGTTCCATCAGCAGTTAATACTTGGCCCCTTATGACGGATGCAAGACTATGAAAAAGATGCAGAGGATCAATTTACAAATTTGCTTTTCTCATTCTCTTTTCAGTGAATAAAAGCCAGTAGAGCGAACACACACACACACACGCATCTCTACATGGTATCAACTACCATTAAAAAAAAATTCCTGAGACTCTAACCCTTTTACAAGTTCATGTAATTTACACTGTATAAACAAATGCCTTGAAATCTACAGATAACAATTTTGTTTCAATATTGTTGATCTTATTTTGATTAATTTTGTCTGTACTGTGTTACTAAGACCCAAAATTCACTGAAGAATTTTAAGAACTTATAAACTCTAGATGTTCCCACTGTAAGTCATACCTCTGACAGTCTCTTAAAGAACAACGTACTTTTCAATTAGTATCAAAGCAATCTGTAAAACTGCAGGGATTATGAAGTACAAAATTTAAAAGAGCAATAAGGAACATTTGTGCAACAACTTTTAATCAACTGCTGTGCCCAAACACATTAATGCTGTTAAATTACTGCAAACGCAGTAGTTCTAGTGTAAATCATCTTCCTTCACTCAGTGAGATCCCAGACACCTGCTTCCTGTTACTGGTTTATTTTCAGGTCATTACTGCTTCGTGGAGCACCAGTCAAATAGTTTATGCAATTATACTACCATGCACTTAACAGTTCTATTACATTAATTCATAATTTATATTATTTAGTGAGCTCAGTTTAAGAAAGTGCAGCTTTGCTTTTCCTTCTGAAGTGTTTTCATTGCTTTGATGTATTTCCAACTGTGCTAGCCCAAATCAACTGGTTAAATAAAGATTTATTTAATCATTACTGAAGTGCCCCCTTAGAATACAGGTACTAAGCGTGGCAAGTACCTTCTGTAACCTACTGGCACTGGCAATCTGAATATTGCAGGAAATGAGACAAAATATGCAATTTGATATATTAAGAGAAAAGGTTTCTGTTGAAAGTCCATGACATGAAAAGTGCAGTCACGGCAGATCTCCTAAACGTGAATTTCACACACTCTTCAATTTCTTTTATATTCATGAGTAAATGATGAGTCATGCTCACCTCTTATTAAAAGGACTTTCCCCAGGTATGACATGAGTGCTGTCTGCTCCGATGAGAAAACTGATCCGGTCATAAAATGCTTTGGCAGCCTGCTGAGATGGCGACTGTTGGCTTTGGCTGATAATATCTTGGGGATCAGGTAGTCCACGACAATAAGGTTGGTTTTGGCAAGAGCTTTGCAAACAGCAGTCAGGATCCATACAGTCAACTAGCCCATCTGTTGGCAGAAATACACACAAATGAACAAACTCTTCCTCCTGCCCCTTTGCATGTGAATGAGCCAGCCAGCAGAGAGATTAAAAATATTATGTAGTATGAAAGTATACCAATAATTAAGATGTTAATGAATTCCTTTCAATTAAGGAAAGAGAGTTTGTTTCCACTGAGTTCTTAAAACTCCCATGGAAATCCATGCAAACTGAATACACTCAGTATCGCGTGTAAATTAAACCTATTTATTTGATACTTTTCTAAAAACACATTGAACAAACCAGAAAACGAAGCACTCAGGCTCTGCATACACTGTTAACTTATAAATATTAAACATTTTAGGTGGGTCTAAGAAGCTTTTATCTGAGGTTATTTGGCTTGCTAAAGAGAAGAAACAAGTAACTCCCACTCAGCTGTTTTCCTGAAGTTTTTTAGCATATCTATGCTGCAAGTAGATTTAAATATTTCACAACATTTATCAAGGTGGATTCCTTTATACCGTCGCAGAAAGATTTTGTTGCTAGTGGCAAAGGCAATTTCCACAACTATTTTGCATGAAAATGTATGAGAGAACAAAATCTGTATTTAACATTTAGATTTTATTCTGAATAAACTGATGAGGAATGCTGGCCAGTATAAACAAGATTTAAACGCATGGGTGCTTTTACGCTTATGTGCTGAAATATTCACATATAATGAGCATTAGATCTGTCACATCCCTGGAAATCTAATTTGGTGAAAAATTAAAATCAAGATCAAATTGATAACTACTAATTTGCTGTAAGTAAAGTCGTAAGGAAAATGAGCCTGGAAATGTCAGCTACAGAAAATTTCTAGATGAATGTAATATGGTATCACATAGCTGATAATTGTTTCCCCAAAAGAACAGCAAGACTGAAATAGCTGAAACATTTTATTATGCCATTTAGATTGGAGAGGGAGCTTGCTTGTTGCACTAAACTGAAACATATACC
The DNA here is from genome assembly GCA_013401275.1 of Pandion haliaetus. Lineage (NCBI taxonomy): Eukaryota > Metazoa > Chordata > Aves > Accipitriformes > Pandionidae > Pandion > Pandion haliaetus. The sequence continues at coordinate 15,388 of VYZV01028663.1, read as the reverse complement.
AATGCAGCACTTGGAGGAAGCCCATGACTGTTTCTCTCACAGAAGAATCTAGCTTCAGAGTAAAACTTCTTTCTGAAGGGAGAAAAATCATCCATTTCTGTTCAATCATATGTTGAAAGAGTGTAAGTAAACAGAGATCTTCTAAAGGTATTCCTCTAAGGATTGCTGTGCTACGTGGATCAGTTAGAGGATTGGCAAAATAGTAAAGGACTAGGATTTCTATTCTTTTGCACATCTAAAATTCTTATTTAACTCAGCTGACATTGAAGTCAGTTCAGAGAAAATAAAAGGGATGAGAAAGTCATCATTAAGTATATCAAAGTTTAAACTTTTTTAAGAGAAAAGAAAGAACATTGATTTTTCCTTGGATGAGGATACACTGGAGGGTTGTGCTGCCATCCAGATAGACCTCGACAGGCTGCAGAAATGGGCTGACAGGAACCTCATGCAGTTCAACAGAAAAGCGTGAAGTCCTGCAGCTGGGGAGGAACAATCCCATGCACCAGTACGTGCTGGGGCGACAACTGGCTGCAAGGCAGCTTTGTGGAGAAAACCTTGGGAGTCCTGGTGGACACCAAATTCAACACGAGCCAGCAACGTGCCCCTGCAGCAAAGAAGGTGCCAATGACATCCTGGGCTGCATTAGGAGGAGCATTGCCAGCAGGTCAAGGGAGGTGATCCTTCCCCTCTACTGAGCACTGCAGAGGCCACACCTGGAGTACTGTGTGCAGGCTGGGCTTTCCAGTACGAGAGACATGGACATACTAAAGAAAGCTCAGTGAAACGCCACGAAGATGGTTAAGGGCTTGACACATCTTTCCTATGAGGAAAGGCTGAGAGAGCTGAGACTGCTTAGCCTGGAGAAGAGACTGCACAGGGCAGGAATCTCATCAAAGTATACAGACACCTAATGGGAGAGTGTAAAAAAGACCACCTTTCAGTGGTGCCCAGCAAAAGGACAAGAGACAATGGGCACAGACTGAAACACAGGAAATTCTGTCCAAACATCAGGAAAACTTTTTTTACTGTGAAAGTGGTAGGACAGGTTGCCCAGGGAAGTTGTGGAGTCTCCATCCTTGGAGATATTAAAAATCCGACTGGACATGGCCCTGAGCAACCTGCTCTAGTTGACCCTGCTTTGAGCAGGAGGAGGGACTAGCTGATTTCCAGAGGCCTTTCCAACCTCAAACAGTCTGTGACTCTTGTAATTTTCTAGTCTCATTCTTGTACAATATGAAACCCTTCTCTATCCGAAGTACTGACCTCCCTTGCTGGTTTTAACTCTAGAAGCCTGGATCAGTGTCAAAGATGGGGGTACTGCTGGTTGAAAGCATAGTTTTAGGTTTTTATATCTCTATATGGTCTCCCAGGCAGTATCTGGTGCAGTTGCCAAAGAAATGCTCAAATTTCATCATTCATCTTTGTTAGTTTATAAAAAGCAAATGTACATCTGGAGTATAGTCTGCAGGTCATAAAACTGCATGAGACTGACACCTTCTGAACTAATCAGCTGGAAATGCATTTTTACAAACCTCTCTGCTAACATCAGTCAGAAAAAGAATCTCATTTTCACCAGCCAAGATACAGGGGTATGCTGTTTGTTATTTTTCTGTGGAGTTTATCAGCAACTTGCCCAGGCGAGTGACGGATGGTTATGAATGTGGCTCCTTATAACTGGAGAAAACATTTTTCATTCTTTCTCTGTACTTAGTGGCTAGAGCTATCTAGTACCACTAAGTTGAATACTCTATTGCAGAGCAAAATTTCCTTTCTGAAATGGCTCTGCAAAATTATTGATGAATTTAGTTTAGCCTGAAAAATATGAGACTTAGATCAACACTGGCTTATCAGTTATATCACTCAAATATGATAGTGATATTATAAAGAAAATAGAAACTCCTACAGCCAGCTGGACAATCATTACCAGTCTCAGAAGGCCATCTTTATTTTTTTGTTCTAGATGCGAGTGGTTCTTCTATATACAGAAGACGTAATGACTACGTTATTGTTTTCTTCCTCAAAAGCTGAAGTCTAGCTGTAAAAATCTTGACTAACGTTACTTTTCCCTTTGTTGCAAAATGCACAGAATTGCAATGGAGCATGGTCTGGTGATAAGATTGCTTATTTGGAGAGACTAATAAAACCCCCAAAACATTAAATGAGACCAGTCAAGACAGAGGATTCCTACACTTACGGATGTCTAAAAAATAAGATGTACCAGTGGGTGTGTTTGCTTTTGAATGGAATTTAAAGGGTACGTATAAAACTGCTGGAAGGAAGAAAAACAGAGGGACAAAATAAGTCCTGGGCACAAGTACTGCCAGTGTCAAGGGGAGATTGTGGCCAACGACCTACATAAACCACACTCTTGGTAAATAAGTTGGTTAATATATTAGGCAACAAAGTATCTCCATGAAGTGAAATTCGCTGTCTAGATAGGAAGAATACAGTTTTGGAGCTCTGATGCTGGCCATCCCACCAGAACAGTTTGGGTGCCTGTGGCACACTAAGGTAAAAGGCTGGAAAGGCCAGAAAACTGTATTAACAAACCTCAGTTATCCTCACATAGCTCAGTTTTACAACAGGCTGTAATGAATGAAATCAATTATAGACACCAAAAATGACTGCCTGTAGAAGCAGCTGGTCGGAAAAGCTGCAAAAGCAGAAATAGCCCTTGATTTATTCCTGAGCAGTGCACAAGGACCTTGTTCAATGTTACTATTGCAGTATCTCTATAAGCATACCTAAAGTGTACTCAAATTCAGTGCTCCTGCTGGAGTGAAGAAGCCTAAAATATAAAGTGTTGGGCTCTAAATGAGCTGTCACTCCAGAAAGAAATCCTGGAGTCACCGTGGATAAGTGCTATGGATATATCAATCCAGCACTCCCCTGCAAGCATAGATGCAAACAAAAAGCTGAAGAAGAATGGGAAGTGTTGGAGCACAAACCAGAGAACATGAACACGCCATTGTTTCAGTCCTAATTCAAGTACAAACTTCCTGAACTTTCCTGAGCTTGGGTTATCTTTGTACTTAGTAACCTTTCTGACATTCAAAACATTCTGTGGCAGTAATTTCCTACTTTAATTAGCAGCCTGCTAGTGTACCAAAGAAAATATAAATTCACATTTGTCCGATTATATTCTTTTGCTAAGCATTTGCTGTTAGCCACTATCAGAGAAGAGGCCCTGGTCTAGGTAATCTTTAGGCTGAATTTGTACTAGCCTGTGACAATTCTTATCAGGAGTAGTCTATACTAGCCTATGCAAAGAATTACAAAAATACAGTAGTGCTAAGTACGTTTTGCTTCATGACATTATTTCTTTTCATTTTAGTAATAAAATAATATGAATAATCTCTTAAATCCTGTTGGTGGAAACCTGTAACTACTCTTAATAATTGGATAGGAAATATTAAAAAGCAAACTTAACAAAGGAATGTGTTCAGTAAAGACCTACCTAAACTAAAGAATAAATGGCTTATTCTTTCTGCAGTGATGACAAAACATGACCCACTCTGTAAGGTATAATAGTGACACATTTTTTGCCAAGTAGTTAGGCTTATTCCACCCACAGATGACTCTGACTTCCCCTCTCCCCACAAAGTCATTACGAGTTTAATTCAGCCTAAGGTCTGCTTGTTGCACACACATTCCTTGTGGGTTGCTAAAATGTAAAGAAAATTCTGTATTTTATTATCCAAATCAAACACATGGAAAAATAGAGTGATCCTTAAAAAGAAAGGAAATGGTCTGCAAGACTCTCAGAAATCTGTATTAAAAGGAAGATGAGTAATAATCATCCCATCATATGTCAATAGTATCTAGAAGAGAAAATGATCAAGTATGCCTTGATGTCATTAGCATTTCCTATGGAGAATATTCCCATTGAGGTCCTTGGGATGCTCATGCTCACAGAATTTGAACAATCACTCCCAGAAAGGGCTAAGAATCAAAGGAACAGCAGACACTGTTATTAATGACTTATATTAATATATGAAATATATTTTATCCAGTGTAGGATGAAACATAAACATTAACCACAGCACATCAATTAGCTAACAACCATGACAACTTTAACTAGTGCGATGTAAATCACACTACCTGCAGTCATGGTATAAATTTAGCATAAGTGCTCAGATAACCTAATCACCCACAATAAACAAATACAGCAGAAGCATCCTTGTGCCATTCCCTGTAGCTGTCTGGAATTTGAATGGCTTGCTCGAGAGATTAGTGGGCTGACTGCAGGTACTCTTGGAAAGGGAAGAAACGCTGCTTCTCTTTCCAGGTGGGTTTCTGGCAAAGAACACTTTCTTTTCCCAGTTTTGTTTGGTATGCTGCCAGTTTTTAATTTAATTTGTTATCTTTTAACCCTTTTCCTCAGCCACTAGTCAAAGAGTGAAGTGAATATGCTCTTTACTGAAGCATATATATTAAAATAAGGTCCACTGAAAGCAAAATGCCAGTAATAACAGCATTATATAGGTCAATCATGGCAAAACAACTGTTTGGCCAATCCCTTCCTCACACATAGCTGCATAATGACTGTAAAGGAAATAATGAAAAAAATCGGGAGAAAAAAGGCAACAAAATGCCAGCATTAGAGGTTTTTCTTTTTTTTTTTGCTTCAATATTGTCATTTCTTCTTGAACTTTAAGTCATCCTGTTAGATCCTTCTGCTCCAATTCCTCATTCCCTTTCCCCTTTTCCTCAGTGTCATGGTTTAACCCCAGCCGACAATTAAGTACCACACAGGTGCTCGCTCACTCCCCCCCGCAGTGGGATGCGGGGGAGATTCAGGGGGGGTGAAAGTAAAACTTGTGGTCTGAGATAAAACCAGTTTAATAGGACAGAAAAGGAAGGGGCAGAAAAAAATAGACTATAAAAAACAAGTGATGCACAGTACAATTGCTCACCACCCACTGACCAATGGCCAGCCAGTCTCCAAGCTGCGGTGCCTCCTTGCCAACTCCCCCCAGTTTATATACTGGGCAGGATGTCATATGGTATGGAATACCCCTTTGGCTCATTTGGGTCAGCTGTCCTTGCTGTGTGCCCTTCCAGTTTCTTGTGTACTCCCAGCCTCCGCTGGCAGGGCAGTATGAAAAGTTGAAAAGTGCTTGACTTAGTGTAAACACTGCATAGCAACAATTAGAACATCAGTGTATTAACAACATTATTCTCATCCTAAATACGACACACAGCACTATACCAGCTACTAGGAAGGAAATTAACGTTATTCCAGCTGAAACCAGGACACTCACAAACAGCCATTACTGTTTTCATGTCTGAAGGAGCATCTTCTTTTCCATTCTTGCATTTACATGCATTCCTGTTCACCTTGCTCCTCTTCCTCCCACTGCTCTATTGCCTGCTTTTGACTCTCCCTCTGATATCACATCCTTCTATTATGTTTAAAGTTTACTGAATCTGTTTTAGTCTATCACCAGGCTTTCAACTTTTTTTCCCGTAGACAATGTATTTTTTTCCTACAAGTTGTTTATGCTCTAACCTAGTTTCTCCTCCTCCTTGCTTTGCCTCTTCTCATGCTTGCAGGTTTCTCTTTCTTCCTTATGTTCATAATCCCCCGGCCCACCTGAATTTAGTTCCCCAAACAGCAGATCTCTGTATGGAAATGCCATAGCTAATCATTCTTCTTGCTCCCTTCCTACATGCAGAAATTCAGCTCCACACTAGCCCAGACTGCATATACCAGATTGCGTCAGGTTCTTTAGGCCCCTAAATGTGCAAAACTTACTAAAAATACACAATATGTAACAGAGAAGGATGACAAATCAAATGACGTGTAAAGCAATAAACAGCAGCACTGTTTTAACAGTGTTACTTATTATCCTCGGGAAGTAAATACTGCTGTTATTTATAGTTTGTGATGTCTAAGATCCCAACTACAGTCTGGATATGAGAGCAAACAGCCAACCAACAATGGCAAAGGCATACACATTCTAGAGCTGAAAAACAAAGTCCCGGATGATTTTATCATCATCCAGAGGCCCTAATGGAGTTTCTTATCTCTCCTCTGAATCTGATGGTGTTAAACAGAAAGAGTTGATGAGAGAAGTGGAAGACAGACAGACAGGAAAAGCATTATGCTGATCTAATATTTGACTGCATTCACATTTAATCTTGTTTCTGTGTGGTTTTTTGTGTCATTCTGGAGTCATGCTGAAGTCACACACCCTCTACCTTCCCTACTGTTATGGGTTTGTGTGGCGCGGTTTTCCTCGGTGGCAGGGGAGGGGGGCTGCAGAGGCGGCCCCTTTGAGAAGTTGCTGGAAGAATTCGCTGCCCCAAACTGTCGGACCCGCGTGCCAAAATGTCGGACCCG
>VYZV01028657.1:259497-280416 GCA_013401275.1 Pandion haliaetus | reverse complement strand
GGACGAGTGAGGAATCTTCCCCCTGAGGAAAGAAGCGGCAGCGACGATGTGTGGCGAGCTGACTCAACCCCCATCCCCTGTTCCCCTGCGCCGCCGGGGGGAGGAGGTAGAAAGCACCGGGAATGGAGCTGAGCCGGGAAGGCGGGAGGGGTGGGGGGAAGGTGTTCTGATGTTTGGTTTTTTCCCTTCCTAATACCCTTGTGTTTTGTTTTTGATTTGATTGGTAGTAAATTAAATTGATTTTGTTTCTTCCCCAAGTTGAGCCTGTCTTTTGCCCGTGACCATAAGTGGGGAGTGATCCCTCCCAGTCCTTGTCTCAACCCACGAGCCTGCCTTTGTATTTTCTCCTCATCCCAACGTGGCCAGGCGAGGGGGTGGGGGGTGAGTGAGCGGCTTTGTGGTGCTTTGTTACCGGCTGAGCTGACCTGAAACCACGACAAATACTTACCCTTTATGAACATAAGTAGTGGCATTGTCTGGCTCAAGGTCAATGCATTTATCATACATTTCATCAGCCTTGCCAAACTGCTGTTGATCAGTTAGTGCCTGCACCAAAAGAGAAACCTGTATGTCAATACGCAACCAAAACATGCACCCTGCGCTAGGCTAATTCTAATTAAAACCACAGTGACGATATGAGATTGGATATAGGTCTCTTATTGTAGAGCAGGCCAGGCACATCAGTGACCAGAGTTAAGTTTCAAAACTGAGGCTTTTTAGAAGAAAGCTGCCAGGCTGTAAGTGCACGATTTACTGATCACAGTACCATCTGTAATGGGAGATCCACAAGCAACATGCTAAGTGTACTGCAAGTAAAAACCTTCTAAAAACCTGTAACCTGCAAGTTTCAACTTCTTCCTTTCTCAAATACACTTCTTTCAAAAGGAAACGCATCCATATTGCCTACCTACTTAAAATAAGAACATCTCATGCTTCATACTAGAACCAGCAGTACGTTTTCTTAGGGAAGAAATGACAGTCTCTGTTACAAGTGTACTCTGAACATCCGTAATAAACTCCGCTTGACCAGTACATGTCATTTGTAGCAGAACAAAACTGTTACTCTAGTTCCGCACATTTAACTGCCAAATTACCCAGAGAATCCCTGACATCCATCAAATGAGATGCCACACACATGCAGGAGTTCAAGGGGAAATGCATGCCAGACCTCTGTCTCCTAATAACCACCCTTGACTCTCATCACTTACATTCTGCTCCAATTCCCCCCTACTTCCTCTACCCCAGAACACCCATACCCATAAATTCAGGTAGCCTATTAAAGATAGCATGTGTTATCTCAGAATTTATTCTCGAAAATCTTCATCTATTATTTGAAGAAATGGATGTTATCCAAGATAAAAGGTGCACGAGAACGCAGCATTTTCTTTAAGAGAGAGCAAAATGTACCTGAGCGTAGAGTGCATAGCCTTCAGCACACTTCGGAAATTTTTTTATGACGTCTTCAAAGCCTTTCATGGCTACTTGCACAGGCAAAGGATTATTTCCTGTATAAGCTTGGCGATACTATTTAAGAAAGAAAGAAAAAAAATGAAACAATAACAGGAAAAAAAAAAAAAAGGCTCATCAGCCCTCTACCCATTTCCCCAAGAGATGCACGCATCATAACAATTCCAAGTTCCAGAAGGTGATGTGCTGGTACATCCTATTAAATCTGTTTTTAGGAACCTGCCACGTGTCCAAGTCTCTGGTGGAGTGGACTCGGAGAGGAGAGAGGGTGAGAGAAGGAAACCATTAGGCCTGATAGTTGCCAACAGCCTCCCTCTATTTCAAAAGCCTAGAAAGTCCAAGCCTAGAATTCCTCCTTGTTCACACCAATGCAAAGCTGTCCTCAGAAGATTCCTGCATGCAGAGGCATTGTACTAGCTTGACATAGTTTGTTTCCAACTTCTTGAGGATGACCATTTTCCACAACATTAAATCTTTATTTATATCAATTTTACATGATACAATTAGAGTGAAGGTTTGTGTTCCTCTACTACAAAACAGAAAAGATGACCTACTGTTTGAACAATGAACACTTCAGATTGAAAGCAGCAAACCTTTACTCCAACTGAAGAAACTGTTATTATTTCTTTACCTTAGAGATGTTTGTTGCCCTACTTTTCCATTAAATTGGAATAAAACAGAGAAACACAGTATGTTTTCCCAGAACTCTTTAAAAAGAGTACCCAGATAAACACCAGCATGTTACCTACCAGAGCAAAACATTTCTGAGCTTGAGCCAAGGCAGAATCGGGTCGCAACCGGATACATTCATCGAAGTCTTCCACAGCGTCTTCAATTTGGTCAAGCAGGATTTTCAGCTAGCCAGAATGAAAGAAAATCCTATTTCTGTATTTAATCTGTGCTTCAGACACTTAAGTGATAATTCTGTTAGCGCTCATATCATCTCCAGTTCAGTTTTAGAACTGCCTAGAAACCTACAAAACCCACAACTAAAAATCACTGCCATAAAATAAGACAGCCACCAGTGAAACTTTGGCTTCATACACAAAAAGGCAATATCCGTGTGTAGGGATTGAGAAGATTTGCATTTTAGACTGTTGCCATTACTGCTTTAGCATTATGTCCAGTCCCCAAAACTATGCCATATTTTCTCAAGTCGCTTTGCCCCGCTGTAGTTAATGCCTGTGGACTATTTGGATGTTGAGGCATTTTGACTTTTCCAGGTTGCATTTCAACTTTTTTTTTTTTTTACATTCTCATTCCTCCACAAGAGTGGAGCTCACTTCATCGTTCTCTTACTTTACTGTGGAGTTACTGTAAAGCACTAACTTTCAACCTGCAGAAAACTTTCATTCCCTTCAATCAACACATAACACCATTCTTATTTCTGAGCACTAAAGAGATCTACTGAATTCATGGAGATAGGCACTTGATCCGTGGAAGTCTTCCTTACGAATACGACTTAGCATATCTGCATATGGTAGTGCTTCCTTTTTTCTTCCAGCACCTTTTATATTACGGTTCTGTGGAAGCAGGCCTCTCTAGGTCTAGAAATTAGTCAAGGACACAGCAGCGTCACAAGCCAAAGAGGGATGAGCTGAACAGATGCAAGTCTAGGCCACAGTGCTGCAGATGCTGAGTTATCAGGAACACACGTTACATCCGCTGTAACAAAGCTCCCTTCTATGCAGATGCTGCTCTGCTGTATCAGGCCCCTTCAGAGAGCAGCTTATATCTGCTGTGAAGGTATATAAGCCCTAGTACTTTTAAGTCAGAGTTTGTATTGATCGAGGGCTGAACCTCTGTCGCTCTGCGTTCTTTCCTACAGCTAGAGAAATAAACTGCTTCTGCCTGACCTGAACCTGCAAATTAAGACTGCATGTTTATTCCGCAACAGTTCCAAATTAGAAGTTACTGTTTTTCTGCCACAAACAGTATAAAGTGTCTCCGATGACGTACTGGTCTTTATTTTTCTTTTAGTATATACTGAAATATTTAAGTACTGGGACAAAATCTCTGAAGTTTCTTACTTGTCCTCTATGGTGGTAAACATCTGCATTCTGAGGATCGATATCAGCAGCCATGTTAAAGTCTTGAGTGGACAGCACAGGCTGCTGCTGCTGCATATACATACTTCCTCGTTTGATCAGAGCATTAGCTCGGAGCTGTAGAAAAAATTCAGAGAAGCATTAGCCACTTCAACATTCCTCCAGATTTAAGGCTTTGTTACAGTAACAGTACATTTTTCATTTTCCTGGTTTCTCCCACTGATTTCATTCATTCTAAGCAGGAATAAATTTCATATTGACTCTAAATGAATCACAGAATCATTTAGGTGGAAAAGACCTTTAAGATCTTCGAGTCCAACCATCAACCACACCCACTAAACCATGTCCTGAAGTGCCTCATCTACATGCTTTTTGAATATCTCCAGGGATGGTGACTCCACCACTTCCCTGGGCAGCCTGTTCCAATGTCTGACAACCCTTTCAGGAAAGACATTTTTCCTAAAATCCAATCTCAACCTCCCCTGCCACAACTTGAGGCCATTTCCTCTCGTCCTATCGCTTGTCACCTGATAGAAGAGACCAGCATCCACCTCACTACAACCACCTCCTTTCAGGTAGTTGCAGAGAGCGAGGTCTCCCCTCAGCCTCCTTTTCTCCAGGCTAAACAACCCCAGTTCCCTCAGCCGCTCCTCATCAGACTTGTGCTCCAGGCCCCTCACCAGCTTCGTTGCCCTTCTCTGGACACACTCCAGCCCCTCAATGTCTTTCCTGTAGTGAAATCAACTGCCTTGCTTAATTTCAAATATGTCAGCCTATGCTTCCATCTCAGTGGATTTTTAACACCCCGCCCCCCCCAAATCCTTTATTAGACAGGTTCCGTATGCTTACAAATACATCAACATTTTATGAAGCAGTTCAATATGCAAGTACAATTAATGTTTTTCTCTTATCTATTAACTGAGTTTTCTAACTGGATAAACCTCTAATTCATTCAACTTCCTCTGTTCTTTAGTTTGTACTGCTTAGCACAGCTGTCTCAAAAATCAAGAAGCCATTGAAAAAGTAATTTGTCAGGAATAAAAGGGCAAAACAGTAAATAAAACAGAATACTGCCAGACTCATTAAAGTGTCTGAAAACTTGGAAAAACCATTTCTTAAACTATGCTGCAAGTTAGATGATAAACTTGTACATTTTCTCAACCCAAACTACAAATCCAGCTGTGACAGATTCTTACCTTCACATTTGCATCTTCCATGCTGATGACCTGATCTAGGTCTGGTTTGGCAGCATTTGCATTGCCAATAAGTAAGTAGAAAGTAGCTCGCAGAAGCAAAGCTTCTGCCATGTATTTTCCCTTTGCTTCAATTTCTTTTGTGCTTTCGCTGATAATTTTGTCATAGTTCTCTTCTTCCATATATTGTTTTGCTCTCAAATAGCCAGAGCTGTAAATGATGGAAGAACAGTTGTATATATACATGCATTCACTGAACACTGCAATTTCAATTCAGAATTTTCATTAAATCATAACAAATACTAACTTTTGCTATACTCAGTTACAACATCAGCATAATAATTAAAGTTATAAACATTCCTGGACAGAGTCATCACAGTCTGAAAACAATTTAGACAAGGAATGGCCAAATTACATTGGAAATAAAGAACAAAAACGTTTTAAAGCTCTTGGAACTTGAGCTTCATTTGTTGCTTGAAATTTTTTTTCACATTAAGGACAGCAGTGCCTGTCAATCTGTGCCTTAAAACAAGAGGGCTGGGATGGAAATCCAGGACAGAAAAGTGAAATATTAAACCTAGCAACATGCAGTTTATATGTGGAAGAAAGCATTTCACAGCAAAAAATACAGCAAGCACTGCCTTGTCCTCAGCTAAGTGTCCTGGGTTCAGTGAATCTGCCTGTAGATCAAGACATTCTATCTTAGTTCAAAAAAAAAAAAAAAAAAAAAAAAAATTCTTAATGCTGTTTGCAATGGTTTCCACATTGACAGCAGCGATACCTTCCAAAAATAAACTGGAAAGCAGCATAGTAAGTTAAAGCACCATTCATGTGGTGCTCAAGCTTCACTCAAAAAAGGAAAAAGCTCAAGCTTTTCTTTGTCAGAACAAGCCTCTCATTTATGTGCAATCTGCTTCCAGAAAGATAAAACACCATTTCAGCCTCAGTTGCCGTAAATTCATAGTTTTCATTAACAAAGACCCTTTTCCTAGCTTGCCTCCTCTCTTCCAATCCAAAGACTAACTTGCCCTTGGAAACTCTCCTTCAGTATAAAACATTCCCTTTTCCAGAAGCATCATTCAGCACTCTCCAGTCCTCCCCTCTCCTAAGATTTTCTATGATGCTGTAGTAAGTATTCAGCATATCTTCGCAATCTCATTGACCTTCCTCTGTTTAGTGGATCAAAGCCACCTACAGTTTGGAACTAGCCAGTCAGCTTTCATAAAAGTTTCATTTTTAATACTGATCTCATTTCACAGGCTCACTTTATTACCACAGGATTTCCCATGCCAAGTACTATAAGAACAACAGCAAGTTACACTAAGCAGAACGTCAAAATCACTAAAAAGTTAATTCCAATACCAACCAATTCCCAACTGTACTGTGCACTCACTTTTCTTTTACTTCAGAAGCCTCTCCCTCCTTATCTTTATCTTCATCTGATTTCTCACCCTTAAGCAAAGGTTGCGAGATTATATCATCTGTGAAAGAACTGAAGTAGGATTTAATGAACTGTGGTGAGGGCATCAGAGGCTCACGATTCTGAAACAAAGAAATGTAATTTCAAGTCATTAGATGGTAAGATCAGATGGTAAATATGGAAACGGATAAACAAATGTGATTATAAAAAAATTAATTCATGAAAGAACCAAGGTATGACTTTCCACTATCTCATTTGATAGTCTGATATTTTGGATTTGACAGTTTGACATTTAGTGATTATTTAAGCTTCAGATCCCAACGCAATACCCACCACCGGTAGAAATAAAGTGAAGATATTCAAGAGAGGAGGGAGACAGTATCTTTCTGCACATGTGGCTAGAAATGAGGATTCTTAGGATATCATAAGACATTGAGTAGATGTACTAAAGCAGTATGTATGCATATAAATTGGGTGAAAAATGCAAGCTTGCAGTTTAAGTATGAGCCTAAATTCAAGTAGATTCTGAATGGCAATTTGCCCTTTTCTCCAACTTGCCCAAGAGAAGCCGATGTCTATTGTTACAGTGAAGACTAAGGAGGCAATATCCTAATTCTATGTGGAGCTTGGCCCAGATACCACACATTTTACTTGAAGTCCCAGAAGTAACACCTCTCAGGTACAAAATCCTTTCTACAGCCAAAAAATGTTTCTTGCTCAAAATGAACACTGCACACAAGAATTACAACTCAATCTCTCCTGCAAGAAAAGTCTGAATGCACTCTTCTGAATTTCTCTATTAGGTTCTATCACAATACTGCCCATTTGAAGCACAACTAATTTACGATGCTGCCACCACCACCCTAACAGCACAATTCATTTTTTGTTACCTCAACACCACACAGTTATGTGAGCTTCTATAGGAAAGAAATTCAGCATCTCAAAACCAGCATGGATTTCAGTACTTCAACCACCATCACCAAAACCAAGCAAGAACGTTTTAGTAACAAGCGAGAATGTTTTAATACCTGTCCCAACTTTTTTGTAAACCTACAGCCACTTAAAATGACTGCTCCTGGATACGCCTATACTTCCACAGTTCTCTTTTCTGCAGCTTCCAAACATCAATGCAAAGACATCCAAGTGCCAAAATGGAAAAGTACAAGTACGAGCACCTATTTACAGAAATGGAACAGAAACAGCCTGCGACTGAATGTCACAAGTTATCTGTGGTAGTTAGGAGATGAAGGCATATTTTTCCAAGAAAGATTCAGGAATTCTGGCCATTAATAAAAAGATGTGACTTCACGCGGCATCTTTCTTTTTTTTTTTTTAATCAATGCTTTTTTGGTTTTTTGGGTTTTTTTTCCAAAAACAACTATGAAACAGTGTTATTTTGCCACTAAAACATAGGAATTCTGCTGTCAACTTAATCTTTCCTACATGAAATTTCTATTTATAAAACCAGGAATAACCTGGGGGAAAAAGTCCTCAATCATCATTTGTCTCATTTTAAGCTATTCATCACATATGGAACTAACATTTTTATGCATTTTCAATTATTATTTATATACCTTCCTATCTCAACACACATACCAAACTCAACCACCTGATCTGCAACTGAACATTTGGCTACTGCTGTTCCAACATATCTTTTTCCATTACGTTGCAAGTCCAGAAAAGTCCCATGTAGGGCAGCACACCAACATAGGGTTTCTTCTGAATTCGTAAGAAATTTGATTATTAAAGGGAAACAATTGTTAGAAATAGACCTCTCTTCCCTACTGAGGTTTCAAAAACTTTGGACAGGTCCCAAAGGAAAACATCGGTACAATAGTAGCTTTGTACAAAACCGTTCATGCCGATTCTTACACTTCAGCAGATGAAGACAGTGACTTGCTTACAACAATTGACAGAATGCCAACAATCAACATTTCAACAACCAGTCAGGCATAATCAGAATTTGTCAGCAATATCACAAGTCCTACCTTGTATTTCTCTTTGGCCTTTTCTTTTCCAAGGAGTTTAAGAACTTTATCAGCTAATAACATACTTTGCTGGTTTTGGAAAGCTTCTAAAATGCAGACTGCAGTGACATCTAGGAAACAACGTACAGAAGTGAGATTAAAAACAAATTCTGTTAGTCACTGGAGTACATTAAAATGCGCCACTGTCACAGCAAGCCACTGCCAAACTAATACACGTCCTGTCTGAGGGTAAAAGCCTCTGTTTCCTGTTTGCTGTATTTACCATGTTTTCCAAGATACAAATTTGTATCCAAAATGATCCCCTTGTGATAAGAGGACCTCATGACAGCGAATGAAGGAAATGACATTTGGTTTTATCTTCATGTTTTTATCTAGAGACAAACACACTTCGATGAACAGTGAAAACGTATACCTCCAGCAGGGGCTTTCACCATTTTGAAACTTTGAGGACAGTAATGTTCATATTATGTTCACATTAGAAATGCTAACACAGCTTCTCTTCTGCGACTAGTCCTAGTTTTCTACGTTTAAAATTCACATACAGTACCATCAAATCTTGCTTCTTCCTCTGTTTAAGAGCTCTCCCCATATTATATATCACATTTTTCTGCTCATCTCCATGACTTTGGAATGGAGCAAGTTTCAGAGAAATACCTTGCTGGCCTATTTAAAGTGCTAGCCCTATCACATCTCTTTCTCTCACACACAGAAGCCTCTGCAAATGTTAACCCATTGCTGCCTGAATCAAGCTTTGCAGTGTGAAATGCGCTTTTACGGTACATTAACATTATTTCTCTGTATCCCCTAGTTAATGCAATATTACCACTGATTTTTCCTATTTAATTTTCACTTAAACATCAGTGAAGATGAACAGAGTTTGGACTTGAAATTCAAACAGTGTATTGTTTGAATACACTTGAAAAGCAAGTGTCTTTCCCTGGAGCTTAGTACAGTTCCCATAATTCCTACACTGCTCTCAGTACTATTATGCCATCACTTATACAGAAACTCCCCACAACTCTGGCATGGTCAAGAAGCACATCGGAATCCCTGGGAAAACATGCTACACCCAGAAGGAGAATGAAAGCGAGTGTGCAGTAATACCATGCTGTACGACCTTAGCAGACACACTTTGCCCAAAGCAGGCAGCCATAAACTAGTGCCCGGACTTGGGTGAAGCAGAAACATCTTCCCAAATTATACCGCCAGGGATCACTGGAGGGGGTTTTTGCTGGTGGGAGTGGGAGGGGTTTGGGTTTGTTTGGTTTTGCTTTCCTCCACCACGTGGACATATCCTACTTCCTGGGATTTTACTGGCCATACATGGTTGGCAGGTAAAAGCAGTATCGTATTAGAAAACCAGTGTGGTTCAGAAAAAGAAAGTAATTTTCAGATCTGAAAAAACTGCAAGCTAAAAACCAAACACAACTCAAGATTGAAAATAATTGCCACAAACATTACTCCTACTACCATTAAAAAGGAGTTACCTTTAAAAGCTATCCTACTATGGCAGGGACACTTGCTCTTTCTTGGGACTTTTATCATCTGTCAGTTTATCACAACTACATGAAGTTTAGATTTTATTATAGCACTCTGGAAGTGCAGCTGTTAGTCAATTAGTGATTGCAAAGGACTACACTAAAGTGACCTAAGCAGTCCTTTTCTAGTCACTATGGTCCTACAGAGCAGAAAGGCATTCTACCAGCAGATAAATAAAATTTCCACATCTTATTTATCTTCTAATTTAGCAGATCTAATTCTTAGCTGTTACACATAATGAAGCTAATTTAATTTAACAGTTAATTTGCCAGTCAGAGCACTGCCTTATTTACTGCCTTCTTTGACAAAGAGCACAGATGAAAATTTCATTTGTCTTTTAACCTTACATCAGCAGGAATGATTTCAGTTGATGAAATTTAAATGGGTCCTTTCAAGCAGCGTCCCTTAGTTCAAAAGGGCCCTCAGACAACACATCTGACCTGTAGTTCTCCTTAATTTTCATGGCTTCTCAATCACATCTTCCTGACAGTTTAAAATGTATTGTTAGGAATAGTATTTGGAAGGATTTGACACAGTAGCTTCTACCAAATACGTAGTGTCAATATTTAAAAAAAAAAGTTAAATCTGTTCCAATTTTCATAACAATAATACATCAGAAAGAAATACTACTGAAGCTGTTTTCCCTTAGGTATCCTACCTACCTGCCAAATGCATTTAAATGACTGTAATACTCTTGTTTCTGACCATGCATCTCCACCTGCAAAACCACCCCGGTTTCTGCAGTAGTACCATTTCTCCGAAACAAACAGAGAAGAAAGTTTGTTTACTGTATGGAACAACTGTTGTCTGGGTTATCCACTCAACATGTTAGATGAGTTCTATTCTAAAACATAAGGAGTTTCCTGGAAAAAGAATACCTCGAGTGGCTACAATAACATCAATTTCTCAGCAGCTCTTTCAGATGTAAGCAGATGACAGCTTGAAAAATGGGAAAAGGTTTCTTCTTACAAGAGAAGAAAATGTATTTGCGGTAGCTATGAATACTTTTAATAATTCTGTATTACTTTAGTTACAGAAGTAAAAAAACCAAAAAATCCAACAATCCCACAAGTCACCATCTCCAAAGTGCCTGAGTTAATTCCACTTTTAAGCATACACAGCAAGAGACACTCACCTTCTAAACATTCCTTCTTATTGTCTAGCTTCTCATGAGCCTTTGCGCGTCTAAAGAGAGCTTTTACATATTTAGGATTAAGCTCAACAGCCTTTGTGCAGTCTTGTGCCACTTCTGTCCATTTTTGCTGTGGGTAGAAAACAACACAATCAGAGAGGAGCTACTCATCTGCACTGTATTAACTTTCCACTACCAACTCCAGGGTCATGCCCACCTAACAGTAGCTGCAGTTCCCAGGGCTCTGGTTCTACCTGCTTGCTTCTATTTCTGCAAGTTTCTCAGTAAGAAACTGCCAGGCACCACTGGAAGTCACCTGCACCAGAAGAGCCACAAAACAGAAAAGGAATTCCTACAGAAAAACGAAACCATAGTTGTACAAAGCATACGGGAGAAGATAATGAGTTGATGCGAAGATGCTTGCATGAGGTAACATTGGGACTGAAAGACTGGTACGAAACAAATAGAATAAAAAAGGTGAAAACATAATGAAAACCAACAAACAAGTTTAACAAAGTGCTAGAACACTTTCTTTTTTAAAATTTGTTATTTCAGTTTACTACACTGTTACTACAAAGGGATGATAAATTAATATGTAGGAGTAGAGCTCGGCAAGGATATTAAGAACTAAAAATCCATTTATCTGCAAAATTGGTTATCAAAAGAGGCTTTTCTAACAACTGAAAGAGGAACTACATACATCTGGGATTCATTACGGCATGAATTAGTGTTCTAAGTAGTATTCAATTAGACAAGAACTGTTTTATCGCTCCTCTAACTGTCAAGACTCGATTTCTCTAATCACACAGTCTCTCACTTGATACTTCACACTGTACAAAGCCAATTTTTCCACTCCTTTACACAGCTCACCAACTTGACCTCACAAGCAAATCTATTGATACCGTACTAAACAACACTGGTTGACTTCTGTAACTACTATCAAGTATACTCAGCTACCAAGTAAATGTTACTTCCACATGTGCAAATTCAGGTCTTGGGCTTTAGTAGGACTTCTGTGCCTTTTTTGAAGTAGCACCCTTCCAAAATATTTGGTCTTTCACCTAACAGTTAAAGAAACACTCTAGTAGAGAGAAGCAAAATTAACTTGTATACAGGAAAATTGTTCCAGAGGATAAGAAATTAAAACCTTGTTACAAGAAAGGGACACATAAGAATTACATAAGATAGACAGAGAATATTTAACAGAAAGTAATTTTATTTATATGTGGAAAAGTATGGTGAGCTAGTGAAAAATAGCTGCAAGCAACCACATCTTGCTGTGAAGGCAGCAGATATCACCAACTGGGATCTTTCAGTGGACAAAAGTGACAAAATACACAATTTACAATGGAACTTTTTAGAATAAACACATAATTATCTTTCACTTCTTACCAGTTGTTCATAGGCAGCAGCTCTATTTTGATAGAAGGTAGAAAGATCAAGGTTTTTCTCAGGAGGGCACAGGCTGATAGCCTCAGTATAACACTGAATAGCTTGCTCATATTTTCCTGCTTTGAAATATTTGTTTCCTTTGTTCTTGGCTGCTTGGGCTCTATCAAGAGGGCTCTGAAAAAGAAAGCGATAGGTCAGTTCAAATAAGAAAAGCATCACCGCATGCAAGCTATGCGCTTAAGGGTTGGTCTTCAAAGATACAAAATGGATCTGAGTGTTAAACTCTAGCTGAGACTTCTGACAATCTCACTCCTTCCATTTCCCGGGAAAACACCACAGATTTTCTTTTGCAAGTATATCAGATAGGAGACAACCTTTTGAAAAGATTCTCTACAATGGTATTAAACAATGCAGTGATTTCCCTTTGGAAGGCTAAACAGGTTTTAATCTTACATGACTGGTGATCACAAAAACCAGTGAGATAAGTTACTTCTCCAAAGACTAAATATGTGAAGACAACAAAGCCCTCAGAGCAATTCAAACAGGAAAAGTTTCCTGCCTGTAAGACCAGAGCTGACTCAGCGGACTACGAATTAAGTATGGAAAACACTTTGTGGAAAGACCTACTGAGCAAGACGAATAAAACCTGTAGGGAAAGCAAAGCTGTTTTGCCTTCCATACGCTAGATGAATTAATTAACTTTACATCTAACTCCTCTACAGCTTCATACAACCTGCTTCATCCAACCACTAATACAAAGTGTTGGACCATCGCTGCCTGTCGTTCTTAGCAGAGGATGGAAAACTTTGCTAACTGGTCTGTGACCCTGCTAAACCAATCTTTACATTCTGCATCACCTGTTGATCATCTGCATTTCTGCAGATACAAACATCACTACCTGTAACCCCTAGACTTCCAAGATCAGTTATCAAATGTTGTGGTTTACAAGGAATCAGATTTAAAAAGCCTCCCTCTATCAAAGGGGTATGACCTACAATCAGGGAATACAGAGCTGCAAAAGATCCTAACATTCATCTTCTGGATTTCTGCTCCTCTTTCACAGCCTAGCTTCAAGGATCAACATTTTGGGGCACTTCAGGTTAACCTGCCAGACCAAAAAGAACAGAGGCATGAGCACACATGCCATCCTACCAACATCTCTGAGGAGGCAAAGAGTACAAACTAGGGGGAGGCGGGCAGTAATGCCTTAAACAATAGCTGCAGGATTCACTACCTCTCACCTGTTGGATCACATGCACTGAAAAGATCACCTAGAATTTGCTGGCAATTGCCAATGCTGCTCTTTGACCATACTTCTGCCTCCTCTCCCCCTCATCCCCTGCCAGCACCAAACTACACCCAGATCACTTTAAGAAAAACTTGAAAACATCTTTGCATTCATCAGCCCGTTTCCCTTAATGTCTGCTCATTTCAGGCCAGTTTGATCATTTTTAGCACGTAAATGATTTTTAAACCTGAAAACCTGAAGGGAATCTAGCAATTGCTGTACAACTCCTCTTTTAAGGCCTGGTTTCCAATCATGGCATGAGAGAATCAGATAATGGGTACCAGTCTTAGTTCCTACACAAAACAGGCATCCAAATAGAACAAAAGTATCCTACAGGCACTCTCCTGAGGAGAGACTTACAAGTGAAACCATATAAGGGAGGGAATTTCTTAAATGTCCCTACTGCCAGAAAAGCTCTTCTCTCACAGGTCACCAATGACAGGGCTTATAGGAAATCAATCTGCACCATCTCCATTGTTCACAGAACAAGATAATCTGCATGGCTCTTAGATTTTTGGGTTTTAATGATTTAAATTCAAATTGATAACAGATTATTAACTTCACCCCTTTTCGTACACTGCACGTAACTCTACGGATACACAAACCAGAACTAGAGCACAAATATTTTTACTGAGAGCCAAGCAACTGGGTATTTGTTAAGTCATTTCTTTAAAACTTAACCCAAGTCTGAAAAGGTTACATTTACTTCATGCCCAAAATTTAGCTCCCAATACAACAATGCTTCTCTTTTAGCTAAGGGAAGGGTTATGCATATGCAGCAGACAAATGCATGAAAGTCAGCTTGAATTTTTCCTTCTGCGTTTCTACAGCAAACCACATTAGAAATGTCTTTGTGAAATTACAAAATTCAGCGCTGTTCCAACTTACTTGGTACCAAAAAGAAAAAACACAAGATGTGGGCCATGTTGTAACATTCACACACGCGTTCCCGACTGCAGAGATTAAGCCTAGGCTACAACTAGATTACTACTTTATGATCACAGCCAATTCCTTTAGTCCAGAGATCTATTACCCCAATACGTGCTTCAGGCTGACCAGTCCTTCCGCTCCATCCGATGCGCTTTGACAGCCCTGCACTGCAGTCCCTGCATAAAGACACACGCTACAGATGCGGACTACTGGATAATATCCAAATGCAACGGCTGCTCCAGTGTCAGGTATGGGACAGGAATTGTAACTGGAAGCAAATCTGTAGTTCTGGCACTGTCACTGGTGCTCTGTTGGTTGTTAGGAAGCATGAAGTCTTCAGACAAGCCTAACTGCATGCAACAGGGACCAAAAACCTCAAAAGAGTACAGGCACAATGCCACAGGAAAACCCCTTAAAATTAGTAACTCTGTTACCAGAGTAAGCTTTCAGTAATAGTAGTAGGACCGCAGACCACACAACCAACTATACAGAAATGAATCGCCAAACAGATGCTAATCCATGGTTACTCTCTGCCCCATGCATTGCACGATGCAAGAAATTCGGGGACAGGGAGTCAGGAGTTAAAAGCACAACATGCTATCATGTAATAAAGTCAGCAGTAATGCCCATGGCAAGAAAGAAATCAACTTTTTTGTTTATGCTGCCTTGAACTAGACTCCTAGCTCTTAGATGGTTTATCTCTGCAACCTTAGTCACACTGTTCTGCTATAGTCCTTGATATGCACGCAATACACTGTTGAACTGAATGGCTGCCATCTTAAATACAAGGCTGATACAGCTCTGTATCATCAATAAGACCATTCTGATACGGGCTTAGATGAAAAAAAAGTCGCTTAGCATCTCATACCTATGAAGAATGGATCCCACACAGACTGTATAGAAATTGTGCATTAAAAGTAACAAAATGTTGTATCTATGTCCTGAAGCCCAAATGGTAATAAAACACAATGCCAAGTTTTAAACTCAACCCTTTTTTTAAATAATGATCCTGATAAGATTTATTTTCATAGCAATCATGAAACTCTTTTACCATAGAGAACACAGCAGAAAATAGTGGATTAATTTACAACTTTGGTATACAACTGATCAACTTATGGAACAAAACCAAAAACAAAAATACAGCTTCTATTTTAATTCAGTGAAATTTTTAAGAATATTCATAACCATTCTTTTTCAAAAAAAGCTTAGTAATTTCTGTTGAAGTTACATATTCAACTTAACTAACTGCAGTATAACCTGATTAAGCCAAAAACACTGAAAAGCTAAATCTCATGAGTCTTTTCTTTTGCTTTGGTCTGTTTTTGTTGTTTGTTTTTGGGGGGTTTTTGCTGTTGTTGGCGGAGGGTGGGGGGAGGTTTGTGGTTGTTTTTTTTAAAAAATATATTAAAGAACTCATGTCAACACCTTTTCTTAATAGCACAAATAACAATACAAAAATTCTTAATATAAGATCAGTTTTTGAAAGAGTTTGTCAAGCTCTAATTTAATCCTGATGAAATTTTTAAGCTGCTGCTTCTCAGCCCTCCAGTCCTTCTCAGTTGCTACACTGAAGATGCACACAAATAAGAAAACTGATTATGCAAGCAAATTTCATGTACCTCATGCACATGTAATCAAAAAACCTCACACCACCTTCTTCCATTTTCTTGCAAATGTAATAATTCTAGACATTCTTTTCCAATTTCACTGCTTCTCCTCACCTGACGCATTGTCATTCTATGTGGTGCACTGGACATTTTTTGTCCCTGAAGTGAAGGTCCACACAGAGCAAGAAAAGCTCTCACAGTTTGTCATCTTTTGGTCAAAGAATCCGTGCAACAAGCAAACCAGCTCAACAAAATGAAGGGAAGTTCATAATCAATTATCTGCCAAGGTAGTATAAGCAAATAGCTCAGAAGTTATCTGCAGTTACATGAAAAAATAACATCTCAGTACTTCGGACTGCTTTCAGCAACTGTTCACTAACAAGTCTTAAAACAGAGCTTAAGCCAAAGGACACTCGCGTGTTTGAGAAGCACTCAACTATCTAGGTAACTAAACAAACAGTTTGCTAACTGTCTAAAGACTATCGACAGCACTGACAAAAATTTCTTAACTGTTAATTTAACCTCAGCAAATCTGCTTTCCTCACCAAATGTTCAGAAACTGCATGCAAACAACCGCAACTTAACAGCAACAGACTGCCAGCTGCAAGAATAATAAAGTTTTGTAACTCCCCGTTAATGACAATATGGTTAAACTAGCAGTTCAGAACTTTACGTATTTGAGGGAGATTGTTTTCTAAAGCAGAACAAGAAATTTGCTGCCAGCCAGTGATGACAGTGATTTGCAACAGAAGCACGAGCAGCGAGTTTCAGCGTTTTCTTTTGGTTGAAAAGGATTTGCGTGAGCCCTTGTCTGACAGATGACATGGAGGGGAACTACTGTTTCAGCCATCTTAATTCATCAACTTGCAAAAAAAACCCAAACAAACCCAAAACAACAACAAAAAAAACTGGTCTAGACCTCTTTTCTTCTCCAAGCGAGAAGACCCTCTTGACAAGATCAGGTACCAAAAAAAGGTG
Source organism: Pandion haliaetus (assembly GCA_013401275.1). Classification (NCBI taxonomy): domain Eukaryota; kingdom Metazoa; phylum Chordata; class Aves; order Accipitriformes; family Pandionidae; genus Pandion; species Pandion haliaetus. The sequence goes on along the minus strand of VYZV01028657.1, from coordinate 263,434 downwards.
TTGTTTTCTGAATACCTGCTGTTACTGAATACCTATCTTTCCTCTTTTTTTTTTTTTTTTTTTTGGACTAACGTTCATCTGAGTCTTATCTCAGACCTACACTGAAAGGCATTAACCGAGTATAAATGGTTTTAAGATTCTCCTTAGCAGTAAAACCACCATGAGAAAAAGTATATGCACAGGAGCTCAAGGTTTAAATTCAGAGCACAAGCAAAGACGTATTATAGTTAGAAATAATGAAGCTCAAGTTTACAGTACAATTTGTCAACATTCTCCATCAGTCACCTTCCTTTTAAATGAGTTTGCCACTCACGCCTACCACAACTGAGTTGCACATGAGCTGCTGAGAGTCTAACAATTGTTCTACCGCTGTTATACATATTTAAGAGTTTTCTACACCTGTCCAATACAGCTGGTATGAAACACAGAAGACTTACAGTAGGCCAATAGTGAGATTTATTAGGCAACAGGTGCACAGCACAAAGAGATGACTTGTCATGTACTTTGCTTAGATCAATTGAGAGTAAGTAGCAACACAAGTATATCTAGACAAAGGGGTTTAATTCGTTCATATACTGACCTAATGTCAGAGCAGTGAGATAGGCAACAGTCAGCAATTGCTATTAAAATAGATACTGGAAAGAAGCCATACGAGTTGGCTGTTAATCCCGATATGTGGCACCACACAAGCCAAAGAGTTTGGTCACATTCACCCACCACGGCACTCAAGGACTATATCTGACCCAGAGGAAAACGTGCAAAGACAGTGAACTGCGATGGACCCACATGGCTTTGTGTGCAATACACAATGCCACACGGCTGACTAAACAATTCAAGAATCTCTGCTCGATGTTCACGCACATACCAAAAACAAAGGGTTAGCCTATGAACTTGCTGAAAGAGTTAAGGGGTGAGATTTGGACTATCGCATACCTGCAAAAAAAAGTGATTTCAGCTTAAGGAGAAAAAAACACTGAAGCAACCAACACATTACCTCACTGACTAACGAGTGCTCGCTCCTGTCAGACAAGGAGGATATAAACTTGCTAAGAAGTTATCGTGGAATAAGTAAAAAAACATGAATCAACTGGGTATCAATTAATGCAAAAATGCAAAGCAGTTTACTTCTCCAACATGTTTAAGTTACGCAACATTCATTACAAACTAAGGGAGCACATAAAAAGCAACTGCTCTTACTGAGTAACTAAAACACATTCCATCTAAACTATAAGAAACAATGACAGCTTCTGTATTTAACCGATGCAATTTGACTTCCCGACCTTTGAGTTATCTATAGATGCAGTTTTATCATCGGCACTTAACTGGTCCAATAATACCAGTTTACTGTACTGTTGAGGAGCTGTGCTTACAGGAGAAGGAATCTCAAAAGTAGTTCAGCTTTTCCCGATATAGCACCTATGCTAAGGGCTTCTGCCAACACAACGTCAGTCACAGATCACACACTTGGCCAGCGTATCTATGCCAGGAGAATCCTCTAGTGCAGCCACAGCCTGGGGAAAAAATGTGAGGCCTCAGCAGCAGGTAAAAGAAAAGCTCGAACTGCATGCAAAGTAGTAAGAAGTCTGAAAAAAGACCCCACATATTTTCAAAGAACAAACCAAAAAATTCAAGGTCGTGTCTTCAGAAACAGTAAGCTGAGGATCAAATGGATGCAAAAGCTGATTTAATGAAACGCACAAAAAAGTCCGAGTCCTAAGCTACATTTATGAGTAAAAGAATAGTTACCTCACACACACACAGAGCTGTTAGTAGCACACTCATTATTGACCTACGTGTTTTCTGAAAGACTTCCCTCTTGTGTTTAGACTGTGACATGAATTACTGGCTCTTATTCACCCTACAGATTTGTATTTGAAACCCGACTGAGTTTTAAAAAAACTACCCCACCACATTAGAAAGGCAGACAAATAAAATACAGGTAATGAACAAGTAAAGCATCTGCAATGGTTGTATTTTCAATCAAGGGTCTTAACAGTAATACCCGTAACTAATAAAATATGCGTGGAAACATAAAATCTACATGGCATCACCACTTTGAATATGAGGAACAGGAAGGTAATCCTCCACACACACATAAAGCAGTCAAGGGAACCTGCAGCCACATTAATTTTCCTGCTGCAGCTATATTTTGACCAGCTAGACAATTATTTCAGGTAATCAGGCAAATCTGATACCCTCTTCTAAACCTTTCCTACATAATATCTCATTGCTTTACAGTATAAGCAGTGACACTCTTCAAGGAACTCCAGATCATACCACTCAACCATATATTTATTCTTAGATGCAGAGTGTTCCAGTCGTTTAATTAGCGGAGCAATCCGAAAGAGCGAGACACACAATATTTTAAATCAAGTGCTGTATAAGTGTCCTACATGTTTTAAGTGCTTGCTTGAAGTACAACTACAGACTGACTACAAACCACTTGATAGTATATACTGCAATTCAGAAAAACAATCAAGAAACCCAGAGATAACATACTAACAGCAAAGTCACTGCTGCTGCTACACAAAGGTCACAAGTAGCCTGCAAACCACAGCTCACACGTAGTAAGCACATTGCCATAAATATGCCAGGTGCTGTTTGCAGCCACAAGCCAAAGTTACCACAGTAAGCAAAGTCTGAATTTGCCCTCTCTACGCTACTTGATCAGTACTGTTGCCCATGAAGGAAAAAAATCACTGCATTCAAGTAACTGCCTCCAGGTCCAGCTTAGGTTTTGCAGCTCACTACGCTTCTAGGAATGCCTGAGGATATCTATGATTCACTAGCTATGGAAGTTGCCACCCTCCTCACCAGTCGCATGTGTTCCGGCCACTGCCCGCCCACTCCTGTTACACTAATCATCACTGAAATGATCAAGGTTAAAACTGACCTTTTCCAATCTCCAGAAGCCAATTTTTTTCTCTCCTGATCATTTCAGGCAGGAAGTTTAAACCATGGTCTGACAGTTCAGAGCATTTCAGGCGGTACACAAGAACAGGAGAAGAAAATGCAGGAATATCTTAATGGGATTTCCTTATCAAAGCCAATCAGTTTGCCAAATCCACCACTCTAAAGATGCTTGTCAATTGTGACCTCACCTCAGTAATACAACGTGACCGTCAGGGTACATCTGTGACCGCAGATGTGCAGAAAGTGCATCTTCGAGGCATTTTTCCACATACAGGTATACAAGAGAATCATGGATCTGATCTTCCATGTTGTCCTTCAATTTTTGTATAGACCACCTGATAATTCTCAGAATGGTAATTTACAACAGGATAAATGTAAGTTTTGAAAGCATACCTATTTAGGCAAACTCTGCTCTGAAGTCTCAGTCGCTTGAACTGCATGGCTTTTGTGTTTTCACTGAAAATATTTCATTTTAAAAAGATTTTAACTGTGTTTTCTTTCCACTCTGCTGTACCCGGCATCTCAGACTGACACACAACAGATCACAAACTTCCTGTTCAAAATGCTATTCCGGGAAGCAACTTACTCATGGCTGTTCTACACCTCTGAAGCAGAAGTACATTCACGCAACAGCAGCACGTTGCCAGATCCATACTCACCTGGTTGACGTGTACTTCATGACACGATGCAGTCAGTAACGTACTTTTCCAAGTACCAGTACCGGGACTGGAGCAAATACAAGCACTCTGAACAAAGTACTACCAGCCGCAGCAGGGCGCGGGAAAACCCGCGGACATTAACGCCCGCCGACGAGCGCTCGGCGGTTCCACGGGCCGACCCCGCAGCTGGTTTACGCGGCGCAGAACAGGAGGCCAGCCGAGCGCACCCGCTGCATCCCCTCACACGGGACGGGGACTTGGGACAACCGCTTCTCGGACCGGGCCGGCGGCCCGCCCGGCCCTGCCTCCCGCAGACCTGAGGCCGGCCGTCCCCCTCGCCCCGCTGCAGGCGGCCCCGCCGGCGG
>VYZV01028657.1:238064-259173 GCA_013401275.1 Pandion haliaetus | reverse complement strand
ACACCGCCACCGGGGGAGGGGAGGGGACGGGAGAGGAGGGGAGGAAGGGGTCACCGGACACCCGGGGCACGCCGGGAGGACACGGGTCGCGCAAGCACTTCCGCCCGCCGCACCGTCCGGCCCGGTCCCGCCGCCTGCCGGAGCGGCGGTGTAGCCGCAGGCCCCGTCCCCCTCCCCGTCCCCAGCGGCGCCGGCGGGGGCGGGCGCCCCGGGGCGGTGGGGTGTGCACGGCGCAGGGTCACTCTGGGTTTGAGTTAGCTGTTGGCCCAGGCCGACAGAGCCTGAGGGTGCCTTTAGGGCCGGGTTACTTTTGTGCAGAAGGAGTTTCCGGACTGCTAACGTATAGGACTGCTGCGAAGTTTCTAGGACTTGGCCGTGGAACATTTCGAAGCAAAATTATCCTTGTTATAAATGCCTTTTTTCTTTTTTAGTTATTAGCTGAATCTGTCATAAAAATAATTTAATATGCAATAATGGGATTTTATGTATGTTATAGACACTTACGCATTATACATGTGTGTGTCTATGCCTACTTAGCATCCTGTAGGCAGAGGAAGCTTATGCTTCTGCCTCCACTTATTTCCCTGGAGCCCTCAGCTGAGGATGAAGAGGCATCGTCTGTGATACTTTTTTATGCTCAGATAACACTAGTCATCTCATACCTAGAAATTTCATTGTAGGAGGGAAAGAAATGGAAGGAATATGTGTGAAGACACATACAGCGCTGAAGAAAAAAAAAAGGACTGGAAATAAAAACAACAGTAAGACTTCAAAGCAAATACCTCGGGAGCGCAACTAAAATTTGCGCTGCTGGACTGTGAGTCAATGTATCTTGGTGCCTGGTAGTAAACAGCTTGAGCTGCATCTCCCTTAATTTATGGATTATTACTATTTACATAAGCATATTTTGCCAAAGCTGTGGGACAGCCTCTCTCCCACTTTCCTTGTCACCTGTCTTAGCACAGCAGAAGCATTTCGTACTCCACACAACAGGCTGCAGTTCTGTCTCACGCGTCAGAAAAGAAGAAACTTGAACCATACAATAGAAATTATCTATCAACAGGCCAAGAGATTCCTACTGGGACAGCCTAAATTCCACCCACGTGATGCTTCCTATGAGCTAGCATAGGCTTTCAGATGTACCTTGCCTGTACACATTGGTAGCAAGTCAAATTTAGGCTGTCAGAATGCGGCCAGGAGCATTCTTCCCCACCTGGAGAACCAGCCTAAACATCCTTTTTATTGCTTCAGGTGTCTTTTTACTGTACAGTTTTGCAGGTATCCCTCTCGCCCCTGTCCATCTGTGCCTCTGCCAAGAAAGCAGCCTGCTGCAGGTTTGGTTGTGTCTCCAACCTCTGATATGCAACATCTGAGGATATGCCATCTGCACACCTGTGTAGTCCGGGACCTTGTGCTAATCACAGTCTCGTCTGCCCTGGACAAGGTAAAACTCAGGCAACGTAGGCATCCATGACCAATTGGTCCCTTCTCCCCTATTATTCAGAATGAAGAGTCCTACATCAGAGTATTGTACTTAAACCTCACACCTACACCCACTGAATGAAACTGGAGTTTTGTTACTACATCTGTATTGCTAAATAGGCTGGGGACAAGGAGCAGGGTTTAATGCTGGACCAGTGATTCTCCATAATGCTAAATTGCCAGCAAGCTTTTTAGCATACTTCTGGCGAAGGCCAGCTAGCATCTCCACAGCAATGCCTAGGCACCAGGAGAACACCTAGGTACTGAGGACACATCAAGGACTGCTTCCAATAAGAAGTTGGATTTGGGTCTCTTCCTCCTGTGCAGTGTTCCCTCCTCCTTGTCCTTCTGCCATGTCCCAAGGCATGTGACACATCTTCCAGTTTCATACTATACAAACAGTTTTATGGGCACAACAGAGTTTTCGTATCAGATATTTTGAAATAATAAAGACACAAAAACAAAGTGTTACAGCCACAGTGCAGTACATAACGGCCTCAAGGAGACCCACAGCACAAGTGCCACGTGAGGTAGATGTGACCAAACTAGCGACTTGGTTTCAGGGCCAGAAAACAGTCCCCAGCCCTGTTCTGTTTTGTGGTATAGACAGGGCCTATATGGCTTACACCCAGGGCTGGTGAGGAGGAATCAGACGCATTTTTACTTGTGCCTTCAAGTGAGGCAGGGCCTCCCATAACCCTGATATGGCAGATGAAATGACTCTAGTGAAAAGCAGCTGATGCACGTTCACACCGGCTGTCATAACCCAAAAATGAACAAGCAGTTTCTTCAGGGGGTGCTTTCTTCTACCTAGACAGACCACATTTCCCGAATACCGAAGGAAGAGCGGAGACAACAGAAGTCAGGAGGGAGGGCAGCATGGGAAGGACAGGCCATTTGTCCTCCCTCCCACAGAGCCAGTTAGGCCTCTGCAAGCAGCTGTGCCAGTTTCTGACCACCGTCAATATGTCCATTCCGCTTCTCGAAATCACAAGCCTACTTTGGGTTCATGTACGCACCTCCCAGGCATGTAACTGTGGGCAATTCTCCATTGGTATTGACAGCTGGTGCACTCAACAGCAACACACAGGGAGTAGCTAACATATTTCCCTTCCCACCAAGCCCCCTGCGGCAGTGTCATATTGGACATTGCTGTAATGGAAAGGTTAAAAGAAACCTTGTTGAAAAGGGATGAGAAAGGATTGACTTTATGTTTAGATAGTGCCCAGGGCTGCAGTGGGATGGGTTTTGGGGGATGGAGCGCAGAAAGAGTGGCTGAAACCGCATCTCCTCTTCCTTCTGTTGGCAGAACAGTGTGAGGCTATTGGCTTGGTCTTGGCATTTGACCTTGCTTTTCCTCATCTGGCTGGGAGACCCCCCCCAAGTTTGGAACGTCTGTACATGGAATATGAAGAGGATGATGATATTTCCTTTGCAAAATGGATGAGCAGCTTCTGGGGCCACAACTTGATCGATGAGAATGAGAAAGAGGGTAGAGGCCACAAGAAACGTCAGACACGACCCTTTAGTGAAAGGAGAGCCTCCCTTCCGGTAAGAGCTGTGTGCAGTTTTCTCTCTGTGTGTGCATGGTTTATGTATAAATACAAGTGCCATCCCCAGGGGCATGGCCCTAGAGATGTATGAGGATGAGTATGGTACACCTTGCCAAGCAAGTTCAGCTCCTACTGGCAGCAGCTAGTTGCTTTTTTGAACCTAGCTGCCTGCCAGCGTCAGGCCTCCGATGCCTTTGGAATACAAGAAAACTGGCAAACTCCAAGATAAGCGATGATAGGACCAGAAATGTAAGAAGGGTGTAATAACTGCCTAACTATGTATTACAAGGTTGTTCTGTCTGCTCAGCATATCATAGCAGAGATCAAAACCTTTTGCCAATGAGCACACATAAACATTGTCATTAACAAGTATGTTTTCATGTGTAAAACTATATAACCCCGTATGTATTCATAGGGTTTGGACCTAATTCTGCAACTATACTGTCTCCAGGAAGTTGTATGCTTTACTCCCTGGGATTTAGCTGTTTGCATGTGTAACTTCTAATTTAAACCAGGAGGGACTGCATCCTCTAGCTTAAAACATGACTCTGAAAATAAGGATGCAACACCTATAACAAAGCTCATTATACTGTGAAGTAAATTTTAAGGTAGAAGTACGTTCTTTATTCTTAAATGAACAAAATAGTTGGGAAAGGAGCAGGATTCACGTGCAGAAGCAGGTTTTTAAGGCAGCTCACAACTGTCTTAACTGATTATCAAAATGAAGTTAAACTGAAAACACCTGTTCACAGTCTGCTCTTTACTTTAAGACTGTTGCTTTTATTTCAGCTCTAGAAAAATGTTTAGGTGGTCCAAATCTGTCTCTTTTTTTCCAACTACATCAGTTGGCTTACAACGATACTGTGTTTCCTTACAAAGCATTTTTCTGTTATATCCTTAGATCATTATGGCTGCAACAAAGCAAATGCTATTATATTGGGGAGAAACAGCTAATCTTTTCCGAACTTTTTTTTTCTGCCGTGCTCTATTTTCACCTTGCAAGTTCTCCTCCACTGGGGCTGCCACGTTCTAAGCTGTGAGATTTTTCGTTTTCAAAAAATTTGGCTAAGAAAAACCAAACAGACCAAAACCACCTCCCCCCTCTTTGAATTCATGGGTGGGCTGGAGAGGTAACCTTCATTCACTAGTTTTGAACTGATCAGCCAAATTTGTTATTTACAGTTGTATTTCACCTTGGTCACAGATTGTAAGACAGACTCTGAGCTAGAGCTTTGCTGATGGATTCCATCAGAATGCCTGAAAACAGAACGTTTATTAATGTGGGGTTTTTTTTAAATTAGTTTTACTGTATTTTTATTTTGTCCTTCAGAGATCTACGCATATGTGATTTCTTTAGGCCCCAATCCAGTCTGGTGTAAGAATGTACTTTAAATCACTTTCCAGTCAGCAAGCTGCTGAACACGTCTTCGTGTATATTTGTGTGTGTACACATATATTTCACTTGAAGCATGTTCTTATATTCAGTTTGTTCAAAAGCTATTTAAATACTTAGCTAATAGCTATACAAATACTTTGCTATAGTTGCATTCCTGAATCCATACCTAGAACTTAGATTAAGTTAGCTGTCGGAAAGAGAAGACTGTGACTTTCGACATTACTGTTCAACAAGCCAAAGTTATCCTGTACACTTAATTATGTCTGGCCTTTACATTAACGCTCCACACAAATTTGTCTTCCTCCAGTAGTATTATACAAGAAATATAAATTTCGGCTGCTTTATTTCTCAGTGCCAGAAATTGCCTGGAGGAATGAGAAGGGAAGATTTTGTTTGGGGATTTTATGATTCAGGGATGAATTTTGAGATGAAACTTTTTCATTTGGAAATCTCTGACTAGTTGGTAGTAAAGAGCACTAAAATATGTTGTCTTAAACCAAATCTGTAAGTTAAATAAATGGGCACTAATAATTCCTTAGAAATACCTTCAGAAAGAGCATCTCCTTGTTGAGAGCAACAAATTGCTGTTGTACCTGGAGCTGGTTTTTTTTACACAGTTACTACAAATGATAACTACTGTAAGATTCAAAACACTTATCAGTGTTAGTGAAATATTGTTTTCATTTTACCAGAACAGTGCTATTAATCGGGAGGAATAACAACTGAGATTAGACTGCATCTCTTCTGTAAGTTAACAGCTCCGCAGCAGATCACAGTGTACCCTTTCTTCTGGCTCAACATTGTAAATGGATGTCTCTCTGGTGTCCGGGTGACAATCAAGTCAGCAGGTTCTGACTGACACAGCTGTTGGCAAAAGTTCCTTATGCAGATACAGTGGTACTGCCAAAAGAGCACTGCCAGCACACTTTGTCTCATATCCAGGGCTGGTATATGGTACATCAGCAATAGGGTAGTCCTGCCCGCATGAACTGCATCTGCACCAGGAGTGTTCTGTTATTACACAGCAAAATGCTAGCAGTATAGCACAAAAGGTGGGTTTGCGTAAGTGCTGGAAATTGTATCTTGGTCTTTGTAGTCTTTTTTCCTGTGCTGTAGAAAGACATTCAAGCCACTGCTCTCACCTCAATGACAATGGTTAACTCCTGTAGCATCCTATCGTGGTAGAGCCCCCCAAAATATGGATAAAGCTTTGTAGAATAACTCACAAGCTAACAATATTTTTTTTCCCCCCAATATCTTAGTATACCTCACAAAAAATACTGAGATGAGCTTCGCAAAATGCTTTTGCTGTTGTCATTCCCATTTTGCAGAGCGGAACACAAAATTATATTTGTCCTTCACTGGGTCACTAGCAAGACAGGCTAGAACTTGCAATTCCACTCCCCTGAAAAGCATCAGAGTTGTATATGTTGCCATGGGCCAACAATGTATGTGAAAACTGCCTGGGGAGAAATAAGTCATCTGTTTCCATCTTGTTTAGTTAGTTTGTCCCCCCGGCAAACTTTAGACACATTAGCCATGATATCCTTTTTGAAGCCTCCAGTTACGACTTTCCTTGACACATTCTAGTCATCCTCCATCATTTTGGTTCAGGACAGTTTCTTACCTCCCAGGCATTTTGTTGTGGGGAAAAGACAGGAGGCAAAGGAGCACTGATAAAGAGTTTTACAACCCTATAAGTATATCCACCTTCAAGTAGATATTGCTGCTCACAGGAGAAAATCTGGAAAGAAACAGCTGAGAGTGGGAGCAGAACAACTGACTGCTGTTGAAATTACTAACATTTAATTTAAACTGAAGTCAGACTGAGCACCTACCACAATATTGTTACTACAGATCAGTTGGAGCCTAGGCCAAAACATTTTTAAGGAATATATACTTGGCTATAAGCTTCTCGGAAGAAAAAGCTGCGGGACAGCATCTGAATGTCAGATGTTCCAAAATATCCCTAAAGTACCGGGGTCATTGTGTAAACTTCAGCAAACACTGAAAACTCGTGCTGACACACTGAAGATTAATTTTCTTACTGACAGCTGCGCAAGCCCTCAGATCAAGCCCAAAAGATGGAAGCAATTATCTTGTCTCCAACAGAAACTGAGCAAGTGAATAGGCAAATTATACTGACATCAATTTCGTGAAATATTTTTGTTTGTGTAGTTTTTGTGTGTTTTAGATGGGCAATTAGCAAAAGATTAGCTGTTGTGTAAATAGATACACTGAGCATGACTGGCCTTTACACAAAGGCTCAAGCAGAAAAAAGGAGTACTAAAGGGAGTAAGAAACAACCCCTGAGAACAGGCTTGCTGCTTCTGGCCTTCCCAGCACTGGCAAAAAATCCCCATTTTGATATAAGGGAGCATTTATCATCCTTCCTTCCCATGCCTTTTCCCTTCTTTCACCTCCTCCCACTTCTCCAGTTTAAGCACTTACTCAAGGTCGGATCCTGGGATCCAGAAACCAAGTGGCGTTCGCTAAAGAGGCACCAAATGTAGGCACAAGGCCACTGCTGGGGCAAGGACAGGAGCAGGTACTGGGGTTGTGCTCAGAGACCTTTGGCAAGGGACAACGGCACCAGTGGGTGGACACCGGAGTTGTGCAGATAGAGAGGCAACCTCTGTTGCCACCAGCTGCTGAGACTTCAGGAGGGGAAGCATAAATCTAAGTGGTCTTCAGCTGTTCTTATTTACTATGTTACCAAGCAATTAGCTTGGCACAAACACGTGTATTAAATGCATGTGTTAAATCTAAGAAATAGGAAGAAAGCCACATAGATTTTATCTAAAGTCAGTGCCAGATCTGCTTCTTCACTGAGCTTCATTTTATGACTCTTTTGGTTCTCCACAGAATCAATCTTAAATAAAAGAAGACTAATGTACTGTTCCAGTTATAAGCCATGAAATGTTTGTGCTTGAGCAGCTGTGTTAAGGCTCTTGTCCTTTCTAGGGCTGTGTCCATAGGACAGCAACATGCTGACGTGCAAGAGCACACTGTCCTCCTAGCCACGGTGGTATGTATCATGCAAAGGCACTGGGAGGGGAGGCACAGTCACAGTAATACGATTGCATAGACATGTATGTGTAGCTTTACCCTTAGTCCACTGAGGCAGATATGCATTTCAGAGGAAGGCCTGTCCCTTTTCTGGACCATCGCCGCCGTGTCAGTATGCGAACTGCAGTCTTTATGTTAAGGGCTTAACTATATAATTTTACCTGTGAAGGGAAATTAAAAAGCAATTTCTTAGTAAAATAAAACATTTACAAACACTGCAAAACAGGATTGACAGAATGCCATCCCTTGTTTCAGCTATCCTCCTGGGCTTTTGCCCAAGCCCTCTAAAAACAAATACCAGTGATATTTAGCGTGAGACAATTTTTATTTCCAGGAAACAATATACAGTGATGCCATTAAAATGACATAGAAGACACAGCTTGTTGAGCTTGACATGGCATGTGTGCTCCTGTCCCTCAAGCACAATGTGATTGCTTTGATGCTTTTTAAAATAACAATACAATATGACCTTACAGAAATTACAGCTGTATTGACTGGTTTGAAACCAAAGTAAAAATAGTATGGCAGAAATCGTTACCACTTCTCTCCGAGGCAGTCCGTAATACTAGTTACTGAACTAAGCTTATGTCTGGAAAAGAAATTGAACCAGTACCATAAGATCTGAAAACGCTTCGGTATTAGGTGCTTCTGTCAGGTGTGAGATTTATTATTTTTAGCACCTCTCATCAAGCCTGTCTAATGTGATATAGTCACATCACTATGGATGCACAGCCTCACTATTCAGAAAAAGGCTGCATAGGTCCCTGTTCTGCTGATACATTTATAATAGCATCTGGGCCAGAGTAAATGGAAATGTATACAGGAGATGTTTCAGGTCCCTTGCAGTCCAAGTTTTGTAGTTTGGTGTGGCCACTATAGCAAGTTGTTTTAGCTTTCCNTTGAGTGCAGGGTTTTTTCCTGGGTTTTCTTAGAAAGCATTTCAGGATCTGTGGGATAGACTTTCAGTTGTTACAGACAGTCACAGCTCCCTTAAAGACAGCAGAGCCTCTCAGGATTACTCAGGAGGTGAAGGCTTAGCATCAGGCTTATACAAAATGTATACCCATTCAAACACACATGCAGCAGCTGAGTGCCTGGTCTGCTCTAACCTGATACCTGTGGGGGTCTCATTTTCAGTACCTCCCACCTCTCTCACTATTTTCACTACCTGCATCAGCTACTCACCCTGAAAAAGCATCAACAGCTAGCAGGGTTTAGGGCATGCCTGGCTTTATGTGGTGGCCTTCTCACCCATCTCTTCTACAGGGCTGTTTCTAAATCCACCAATACATGACTCCCCAGGACACAGCTGTTCTGTATCAGTTTAATCTCCTTTACAGACATTCAATTAAACACAGCTGATACAGATCAATAGCTTTTATCTGCATATCAGTCCTGGGAAAATTGAACTACACAGAAACTAAACAACTGTCTCCTCCCTTGCCACTTTAGCCCTACAAATGTAGTTGTAGGAAGCCTGTTTCCTACCCTTTCTCTGGTAGGGATGTGTCCCTCAATGCCCTGCAAGCGCTCCCTCATCAGTTCAGAACAAACATGCCCAAGGAACCAGCAGAAAATTCAGACCTGGATGATAGAGCATCTCGTCTGCGTGTAGGCCGTGCTGAAAGATTGACACAACTGGGCTACAAATGGTTGCTGTCACACTCTAATGAACTTAAACATCTGATAAGACCTGGAGCACCTCTGGGTCAAACCTTGTATCTGGCTCATCTGGCCAGAAAGGCTGGATCCTTTTTTTTTTGAGAGTCCTGTCTAGAACCTGCCACCAGATGTGAAGCCTGAGTTTTTGAGGTTATGAAGGGTTCCAGTTCCTTTTAGTGTCAGTGAGCACTAAGAGGACCCAGCACACTTTACATTTGAAATGCTCATTTGGGTGTCAAAACTTAGCTACTCAAAAACAGGAATAAAAGCAAATTCTGCTGCTGTCTCTGGAAAGCAAGCTCTTGGCAGTGTGATTGTCCTGCACGTAAAAGGGAAGATACAAGAGTCTGGGCAAGGTCCTTCATTCTGCACCATTGTTCAGAGAACGCTTTGTGGCAGCAAGGATCTACCCTGTGTGCTCTGCTTTAGTATTCAATAGTCAACAAAGACCTCTTGTTTTTCAGGCCAGGCTTTCCTCCCTCCACACAGCACGACTGCATGCTTCTACCAAAGGCTCATCTTCAGGCCATCTCAAGGGCTCCAAGGAATTTCAAGAAGACCAAGATGTCAAATGCCACTGCCACAGGAAGGCAGGCAGAACACCTTCAGCAGACAGCTCACGCCCAGAGACAAGATCAAACTCCATGCAGGAATTTGCAGAGTCCTTTGAAAAGCAATTGCATCTCAGAAGCAAACGCTCAGTTTCTTTGGTAGGTAATAACCAACTTAAGATCACTTCAGAAGAAAAAAACCCCTAACCAACAAGCAGGCCAGCTTTATCCCTGGTGTAAATGCTGTGGCTTTGCTAGGGGAAGAGCAGAAATAAACTTGAATTAGAATTTCTCAAATTATGTCGTCCTTACAGTAGTGCAAACAAGATTAAAGCGATACTATCATTAGTATGAGAATTCTTGATGTAGTGTTACCATCTAGACTTATTAAAAAAATGTCTGCAAAATGAGACACCACACTGGCTGTGGCAATGTTTTCAGAGGTTTCTACAGCTGTGCCAACAAAATGTGACAATACAAAACCAGGTTTGCTTCACTTTTGACATAAGATCCAGGTCTCTCACTGCTGCTGATCTGGTTTAACCATATACAGTGCTATCTGTAAGACTGCCAGACACCGTGGCGTTTGAGAGGCTTCTCTTTTACCCCTTGGGACTCCATCCATCTGCTTTCTTCAGTGTCACCACACAGCTGCAGCAGCAGCCATTGCTGTAAGTGGCTGAACATATTTTCACTGTAAGGACATGCAGCCAGCAGGGGATTCTCCCCCCATTTCACCCTTCTCTTCTCCTCATCATTCTGTCCTGAGGCATGAGCATTTTCTGTATGGTTTGTGTTGATGAAGTAGCCAGTAACAACCTTTTGTCTATGACGCTTTAACACATTTTTAGTATTATGATATGTAATATCTGGTGTATCATACAATGGAAGGGAGGGTAATAAACCCTATCTCACTTTTAAGTGTCAGAAGATCACTATCAAATTCAGTCACCCTATCAAAATAGCTGTGCTTGAATAATACTTGACATTACCACCAAATAACAACAGAAGGAAGTATCATTTTTTTCAGTTTGTTGACACTGACAGTTGGTATGGAGAAGTAATTTTCAGCTCTCTTTGCAGACCTTCTGTGCAGCAACAAGAGGAAAAAAAAATCTCTTTTCAATAAGCAGCATCATTACAAGATCAGTCCCACAAGTGTAGTCCTTGCATGCCCAGTCCTCTAAGAATATGCAGAATTATGGCGATGACAACTCTGTTATGCCATTGTTAAGATTTTAAGTGCATTCTCTAATCTTCTGCTTCTCCTTTAGGAACTACTCAGATTTTATTTCATTTGGAACTTCAATTTGCCTCATGTGCCAACCCTCACCAGTGGTTGTCTGGTTTATCATTTAACATTTGTCAAAAGTGCCTACAGCTAGAAAGTCTGTGAGCGTGTAATAATTGTACGATAGGTATAGTGAGCATAATGCACTAAATATGGATTCTGTTCCAGTTAAAAACATGGATACTGGTACCCTTCTGTAATCTGCAGTGAGGTGTGCTGGGCTGTATTTTAATCTACCTTTCAAGAAGACCAAATTGTTCTCATTCCCTCAGTCACCATTGAAGTCTGGGAGATGTGAAGGACTTGAGAATCGCAAAGAACTGAGCAATAAGTATTAGAGATCTGAAAGGAAATTTGGGACTGGGCTTAAATTTATATATCCAAATGGAGCATTGTTTTGCATTCAGAGCTCTGTGGGTACAATTCAAACCACCATGACCACACAGGTTAAAACAAAAGTGGGAGAAAGGTAGTCCCATTTAATCTCCTTCCCCGCATATTGCTTTTCTGTTATAAACTTGGCTTTCAGGACACTTCATGACCTTCAGCACTTGTTTTCAGTGAGGTCTTTGCAGCTAGCACTGAACAGCCTTCAGGCACGTAAAGATGGATCATATGAAAGGACAGAAACATGGGGTCTGGGCTGAAATCTCAGAGCCCCTCCTTTTTTCCCTCCTGTCTGCTCTCCCCCTCCTACCATACACAGAGTATAATCAAAAGCATGTTGCCTCTTGCTGAGTTTTAGGGTGACTGACTGGGGCCTTGAAATTGAGCCCATCATGTTAAAGCTGATCTTGCTGAGGTAGGTGACTGGAATATTTTATTGTATGTTACTAGTGAAATAAAATAATGAGTTTTTTTGTTCATGTTAGAGTCACTTTTAATTCCCTGCTATTTTTTCCTGCCATTTAGCAACCTGAAGGTACGAAGGAGAGAAGAGAAAGAGAAAGATTGCATTTGAGAAAAAGCAAGTCTCACAAGAGAATGGGAGAGGAATCAGAGCCAAAGAGAGAGCAGGAAGAAGATGAAGGTTCAGAAGTTGTACCTGCAAAACACAACGAACAGTTTCCATCACAAGCAAGCACTGAGAAAGGATATTTATTCACAGGAAGCTAGAATGTGTTGAGATAATGAATTTTAACACTCCCCCTGAAGAGCAGAGGGAGCATTCTTGTTTTGTTTTGACTAGAAGAGGCCTGTTAGCTAGAATAAACCCTAACCTGTAAAATAAAAGTAAAATTCAACTGCATCATTGACACCATGTTACTACCTTCCTGTCTTTACTTTTGCCATTAGGAATGTGACCCTTGTCATAGGAGGAGAGTATCTGTAGCAAGATCCAAGTTAGCAATTTACCACCGTAAGAGGGTTTCAGGCAAATTTAGCATTGCGGCAGGACAGTGGTGGATGTGTTCATTATAAGAGGAGAGAGTGTATGCATTATGGAGCCATGCAAAGTCATCCAAAGCCTTATGCTTCTCTTTTAAGTGAAAACAGGCTTATTGGTAGGTTTGGGAAGGAAAAAGTACACATAAACAGCCACCTGCTTCCTGGTCCTGACCTTCACTTAGATTTGTCTTGGAAACAGGTATCTTTTTGCTTTGGCAATCTTCCGACTCCAAATTTACGGAAGTAATAGAAGGGAAGCCCACATCTTCTCTTCTATAGCTCCCTATCACTGCAATATGACTCTTGTTTCTCTGGCATCCCTGAGCCCTCTCCCATGTCTTCCAACCCACTTCCCTAGTCACATAACTAGTTCTTTCTCCCAGCTTTGACCTCATCATCCTGCTTCTTTTGTGGCCTTCCCCCTCTCCATTTACTACTTTATAGCCCTGCCTCATAGCTACCAACCTCTTTTTCTACATCTCTAGTTTTGCCTCACCAAAATTTGAGCCTTGCTGAAAGCTCTCAGGTAAAAACAGAGATGTTCTGCCTCTCATACTTCTATATAACCTCTTCAAGGGGTTGCCACACATTCAGGGTGAGGCATTGCAACCCTTTTCCCTGTTTCCCATTTCTAGAACTAGGGCCAAACCAAGGGAACGGGAACTGACTCTGTCTATGGTGAGCAGGACTTAGGAAAAACCTGTTCCCTCTGGCTGAAGATCTCCTGAACTCAGGTATAAATCTCACCAACTATAAGTGAGATTTCCTTCTATGCAGAGGAGATTCACCTCCACATGCTCATAAATACATACACACTCCCACACTCTCCCCATGCCCCACTTCTTCAACACGCAAGTCTTCCCTGCAGAGAAGAACCCTGCCCTCTTTGGGAATAATTTCCCCAGGCCTGGTGTAGAGAAAGCCTGCTTTGGGTAATACGGTTAGAGAAGAGTGAAGACTAATGAAATCATGTGCAAAAGTCAAAGTCTGCTGGGTATTCTTCCTGTGACTTTCTGTAATTAACAAAGATATTATTTTACTTTAGAGCCTTAATTTTGAATGTTCAACCTTTTAAAAGCTTAGGGCATCCTTAAAACTTTGTAACACTTACCTCCATTAAAGGATTTTTTTTCTTTTTTAAGTAGGGCTTTGGGGGATATATGAGAAAGCAATCAAAGCCTTGCTGATGCTTGTAAATTGCTTCTTGCCTGGTAACGTATATTATAAACTAATAAATCTGACTGAAAAATGTTGTTCCTGTGCATAGTTCCTGTCCTCCCCAATCCAGACTGAATTTTCATGAAGATCTTCTGTCAGCCAAAACTTCCATGCAGATGGCTTTTCTTTTATAGCCTTAATTTGAAGACTGCATTAAAATAGACCTGGATAGAAAGGAACATGGCCGGCTACACCTGAATTCCTCAGATCTAACCTCTCACATACATCTTTTCATGTAGCATCCTGCCCTCACATCTCGTGAGAGCTGAATGCTGTGGCTGCACCAGCTTTACCTGGATTTCAGAGCTTCAGCCTCCTCCTCCTGTTTTCCAGCCAGTTTAATTCAACAGGCCCAGCTGTATCCCAGCAGAATTTGCAAACAGCTTGTATTCATGAGACTAATGTGCTGGTTGTACAACTGATGAAAACACCAAAAAGAGCTAAAATAGAAAACCCATGCGCGCCTGGCTTGGACTTGCTGTCTACCATCTCTATCAAAGGGCAAGCAAGGCTCCCTGCCACCGAGGCAGCCTAGCAGGTCTGCCTGCAAACACCTCCTGTGTATTACTTAGAAAGACTGAAACTTGCATGATAGAATGAAATAATTCTCTGCAGAAATTAACAATTATTCCATAAAAAGTCGGGCATTTGGGAAGGAAGGTAACCATCTGAAGGGGAATCTGATTGCAATGGCATGGCTGATATGTCTATTTCCACAGAAAGTGAAATTGGGATATACAGGTAGTCAGAAGGACTCCAGAGGGTTTTCATTTTCACAGTAGGTCACTAGTTTGGCTGTGACTGACACAAAAAATAGTCACTGCCTTGACTCCCATCCCCAGTTCCCAGAGCAGCGGGGCTGGCTGTGGGCGTTTTCTGCACGCACGCCCATTCCTACCCAAACACTGTTTGGTTTTTTCGCTCTTTCCAAAAGTGGGATGGCTACAAGTTGCATCAGAGTCCAAATCTTGGACACGAAGGAGATCAGTTAGTGGGAAGCAAAGACAAAGGGACCAAAAAATATCTTTTCCAAAATGCTCATTAACAGGTAATGTTGAAAACCTGAAATAGTTTTACAACAGAGGGGAGGCAGCAGGCAGCAGAAGTAGGCTGACGCTCCCGCTGCAGGCTGGCTGTCGAAAGCTGACATGACTCCCAGGCGCCTGAAGGACATTTTAGACTTGCTGGGGCTCATGGGTGGGAGATAACACTCTGGTAAAACGCTCGTCTCTGTGGATCCTTCCCAGCACTTCAGGCTAACTAAAAAATGCTCCTGTGGGAAGCTAGGGCATGGGTACATACAAACATTTCAATTCAAGAGCAAGATCCAGTTATACCCCAGCGTTTTCTGAGAGGGCTAAGAAGACAACGTCAAGCGTGGCTACCTCATCTTTTAGGTGGGCATTCCCAAAGCAAAACATTTATGCTTACGTGCTTCTGAAGTATTGTTTAATTGCAGTGTGGTTTTGAAGGTGGATTAAATTTGGGGTACTTGTTGACATACCACATATTAGTATATAAGATGCCAGACCCCACAAAGACAAAATGGAGGAATAGCTATATTTATGTACATGCATGCAACAATCCTTTCTAGGAAAAAAATGGGAAATATTTAAATGCATAAATAAAACAAAACAACCACGATGTATAACTGAACAAGAATATAATACCCATTAAAAAAGAATCCTAATATTAAATATGAAAAAATGAAAATGTTCATCTGTGCTTTTTAGTTCTTTAGCACAAGAGAAGCTATTTGGGTAAACGCAGCCCTGGCTCTGAAGGCATTCAGTGTACATATGAATAGTATAAAAGCACATAGAGATAAAAACCAAACCTGATAACAAAGATTGTTCACAGATAAATGAATCATAATCATGGGACCTTGAGTTTATACAACCATCTGCCAAAACAAACAGGTCTTGAAACACGTCCAGAAGGATATTGCAGCCAAAATCTAGTCATTCAGCAAGAGAAGTGAATATTGAAATCCAACAAACTTCATAGATAATGCCCTGCCTGCAGTTGTTGTGCCAGAGCTTTAGGTAACTGTGTATGAACAAATGCTAAAATAAACGCACTCATCATAGAAAACATTGCTTGTAGGGTGACGATTTTCATTTACTCTGTTGTTTTAGATTGGATTGACAGGTGATATTCCTCCTATTAGGAGGATGCCTCTGAATCCTAGCCCAGTCTCTACTGTACTTTGGAAAAAGATAAATTCTCTCAGCTGTGTCTTGTCTTTCTGGTCAGACAGAAAATAGGAGAAAGAAGTGATACGAGGAGCATCAAAGACTAATATTCTGTCATATTTGATGCATTCTTGTCCTTCTTAAATGTGTGTCAAAATGCTTCAGTTCATGCAAGTTCTAAACAGATTGATAGTCTTTTGCTGTATTGAGAAGACCCACCGAAACTTGTGACAGTTATATATGAATTTTCATCAAAAAGCCAATGGAGTCCTCACAGAGAGTCCTCAGCCTGGTGAATTAGTCCTATTCCTGACACTGAAGTATCAAAAAGGAGCTCTCTTTTTGCTGCAAAGCTTGAGCAGAAGGATTCATGGACACCGCTCCCCTGGGCTTCCCTGTAACCATATCCCGTTATGAGGTGGATGCTGTTTTTGGCCCTTTGGAAAGCAACCCTTCCTGGACCTTTATGCAATGGATCTCAGTTGATATTCTGCTCTTCCTGTATGCACAAAATACATCTTAAATGTCTCTCATAAGCATTTTAAATCTAGTGGGTCCACTCCTTGATGACTCCTACACAGAGAATTTTTGCTGTCAGAAACCAGCTAGAGGGATTTTAGGTTAGCCTTCCCGCAGCTAGCCTGTACAAGCTTATGCCTGGGAGAGAGGAACAGCTACGGCATTCCCTTGCGCTTACGGTCCCAGCAGCAATAAAAGGTCCTCAGGGAGAACAAAGTAACTTTGGGCTGCAGGAGTGGCAATCACTGGTTAGCCCAGAATTTGGGATGCAAAAAAAAATTTTGTGAACTTCTCCATTGTGCCAAGTTCCACCTACCCACAGCTGGAGATGAGGCTACTTCAGACAACAGATGTTCCGTTCCTTTAATGCCTTTTGCATGGAAAAAATGTAGTTCCACAGTAGCATAATCCAAGTCTCAACTATATGGTCAACTGATATCAGCCATAAAGTTCATCACTCATTCAGGGTACTCATTACAATTTGATTACCTAATCAAAAGCAAGTCTGAGTTGAGGTCATTTAAGACTGATAAAAATTTAAATTTCCTTTCACTTGAAGGAGGAAGATTTGAATCTGTGTGTTACTTGTCATGATGACTTGGGGACTGGCAGCAGCACAGAACTTCACTGCATGCACAGCTTTCACAAAGAGGTATTGTGACAAACTCCCAGGGCTTTATTTTCTGTTAGTTGCAACACAGAGAGCAGAGGAAGGTATTTATGTATAAAATTCTCCAGACCTTCACTAAACCTTGAATGCTGGTGACTGAAAAAGATATGTCTGTGTGTTGAAGCTGCTGCAGTAATCCTACATTACCAGATGGTAACTAGAAGGTGGGAGAATCCTCAGTATCATCTTTAATGGTTTTTAGCAAAGTTTTGCACTGATGGAAAGACCAAAGGTGAAGATGATGGGCTACACTGGAGCTGCTGCAGCCAGTGTGTGTCATTCTTTAAAAAACTGTATTAGCGGAAAAGGGGAGCACCAGTGCTCTGAAGGAGCTGCAAGCAGCTGGGTCCAGAAGCAACAGAAGGAGCAAACTGTTCTCCTAATTCCCAGCTAATCAATGTTTAAGAGTTCAGTCAGTCCAGCTCACTCCTCTCCATAGAGATAAATTATGTGGTATAGTTGGCACCTATACTGATAACCTCAGGAAAGGGACCAAGGACTAAGTACTCCTGTCTTTTGAGGTTGTTTCTGTAGGTGGCATCTGAGACACATCAGTGGAGTGGAGTGAGAGAAGCAGGTGTAACTGCTACGCCAGCTGTACTTTCAAACACAGAAAGTCTTATCTCAAGACTTTTTTGTCCGGTATGAAATAAACAAAAAGAGAAAGTGCTGGGTATAGCATTCTTCTGCAAAAAAAAATAGTTGTGTCTGGTCTGGATCCTGCCGAAGTTATTCTGATGACAACAGGACTTCATCTAATAATAGGGTCCTCATTTCCTTAATCTCACTGATTCAGTAAATATTTTGCACTAGGGATCTTAATTTCTTAAGGGAATATATCAGCTACACCTCTCGAAATTCCTGGGAAATAATAGGAATTCTTGCATTAAAATCCTGTTTGCTAGCTCTCTTTTCCATTCGCTTTTAACAGTGTATACAAAAGCGGCTGCTAAAGAAACCAACCTGTCCAACATGTCGTGTCCAGGTGCTTCTGTAAAGTCAGTGGCAGACTTGTCATCCGTGATGAAGAAGTCAAGAAGAGAGGGCCCTTTAGGACTACAGAGGGAAATATTCAAGGCTTGATTCCAGTTACAGAAGAAAGAAAACAAAGCTTTGCTCGGTGAATTAATGCATTACAAGGTTACTGTAAGTGTTGTAACTTTTTATAGAGTTCAGAGACTAATGTTGAAGATAAGAACTAACTCCTAACTCCTTCTGCCTGCATGTGTCATAGAAACAGGCCAGTGTTTAGGGAAGAGGTCAAAATATTTTTACAGTTCTATGGATAGTGTAAATAAAAATTACACATTTGCTACAAAATACATTGTTTACAAGTTATTTCACTTATCGTCATTAAATGGCTAGATAATATTTATAGCCATTTTCCAGCAGAGGGAGTCTGTTGATACCGAGTGAGAACACGCACTGTAGTTTGCTCCAAGCACAAATTTGAGATTAAAACTAATTACAGTGCCAGTAGGAGACATCAGCAAAAAACCCATAACCAAGAGCACCGGACTGTATGGTCAAATTTTGCCCTGTGTTGTTCGTATATGACTTTTGTTGATATGAAGGAAATCAATACACACTGAAACACATGGCAGTATTTAGTCCGGTATCAGGGACTGTATCAGGGACTGCGGTATTCACCCCGTGGCTAGCTTGATCTCACTCCTGAAACCCTGCATTGCTCAATCACTAGGTGGCAGCTCCTCAGTGCAGGTGTTTCCCAATCTGTCCTCTTGATCTGCCCTCCATTTCCACCACGCAGCCCACACTCCCCTCCTTTATTGACCAGACAGCTGCTGGTGTAGCCCTGGGTGCTCCCACCCACATGAATGCTGAATGCCCAGGCTGGAGGGAAGGGATGAGCAGCAACCCCCACATAGGGACGGAGGTCCCCGTGGCCGCTGCTTTCCTTGGGGTCAACGGGTGACCGACGCCAGAGACAGCTCACCCACCTCCTCCCCAGGGAGCTGCTCCTCCCGTGCACCCAGCCGAGATGCTCTTCATCTCTGTGGCAGCCCTGGGGTTCAGCAGCTTCCACCCCGCACCCAGAAACCATGGTGGGTTGTCTCCCAATGCTTCTCTGAAACCTTCCTCAGATACTTGCCTACAGCTGGTGAGCTGCTCCTGTAGGCCAAAATGTCCCCATCATCACTAAGGGACCCTGCTGTTCCCAGTGCTTGGTTTTGCTTTCCATATTTTCAGTGTTAAATACAAGAAAGCTTTTGGGAAGCTCTCCCCTAATCCTTACTATACGAAAGATAATATTTCTTGCCCCAGGTTTATTCTGACAGAATAATTATATGTGATGCCTGAAGTTTCTCAGTAGAGAAAAAGTAATAGCATTTTTTTCTTATAAGCAGCACATACTATTCTATAAACATAAACGTAGAAAGATTAATCAAAGCCTTTGCTTTTATCAACATTTTTTTTTTTTAAAAGGAACATTTTCTTTCCAGAGTATGTAAGTTATATTTAGCAGGTCTATGCAGGTTTCCATGAATAGTTTCATGACTCTTCTTTACTTGTCAGGTGTGCAGGTTGACTTTTCAAACCCAGATCTCACACTGCCTTAACTCGTAAAAAAATCTCCATTGCTCCTGTTCTCCTATGTCAACCAGAAAAAAACAACCCACGTTAAAGGTACTCCTCATATACAACATAGTTGAAAATAAGCTATGTTTTTAAATACGTTTCAAAACATCTCCGTTCATCAAATGCAATCTCTGCTCTACAGCAGTTTGTAGCGAAGTGAGCCGAGTGGCACATCCACCCACATTTCAGCAAGTCCATTTCAGAGTGCAACCTGTGCAGGGAGGTTTGTGCTGCTTTGCTGAGCTGTGAACTGCGATGGCAAAGGGCAGGGATGCACTCCTCTCGGTCAGCTTTGCTCTGAGGGTACGTCCAGCTGCGGGACAGAAATAATCATAGAATCGTGGAATCATAGAATGGTTTGGGTTGGAAGGGACCTTGAAGATCATCTAGTTCCAACCTCCCTGCCATGGGCAGGGACACCTTCCACTAGACCAGGTTGCTTAAAGGCCCATCCAACCTGGCCTTGAACACTTCCACGGAGGGGACATCCACAACATCTCTGGGCAACCTGTTCCAGTGCCTCACCATCCTCACAGTGAAGAGCTTCTTCCTTACATCTAATCTAAATCTACCCTCTTGCAGTTTAAAGCCATAACCCCCCATCCTATCGCTATATGCCCTTGTAAAGAGTCCCTCTCCGGCTTCCCTGTAGGCCCCCTTTAATTACTGGAAGGCTGCTATAAGGTCTCCCCAGAGCCTTCTCTTCTCCCGGCTGAACAACCCCAACTCTCTCAGCCTGTCTTCATAGGAGAGCGCCTGTGGAGCAGCAGGAAGTCTTACAGCACTCAGCTTGTTTGCACAGTTAATGTGAGTTACAGTCCTCAGCCTCTCATTATTATTTCAGAGGAAATCTAGAGACATAAAGCCATATTGAACTTCATTCTTCAAATACATACAAATATGCTAATTGCAGGGGGATTACTCACGGTTGTGAAATGAAGCACAAATGGACGGGTTGTCAGGATCAGTTCCTATGTTCTGTCAAATGAAGAAATACATTTGCTCATAAACAAAAAGGAGGTGTAACAACAGAATTTCATAAAACAATCAAAGTCAGTCACAGGATTGTCAAAACAAAGCTGATAATACTTTTTTTTTTTTTTTCTCCTTTCTTTTTGGGGTGAAAGAGGATGCTCTGGCTGGGAACTTCGGCAGGAGACCCAGGATCAGAAATCACCTTCTTTCTCTTTTGTACCAACCACTGGCTTACTAAATTACTTGGTTATTTCATTTTTATTGTGCCTGTACACCAAGTGCCATGGTTTCGGTTTCAGCCCAGCCAGTAACAAAGCACCATGCAGCTGCTCGCTCACTCCCCACCCCCGCCCCTGGCCACCTTGGGATGAGGAGAAAATCCAAAGGCAGGCTCGTGGGTCGAGATAAGGACTGGGAGGGATCGCTCCCCACTTATGGTCACGGGCAAAAGACAGGCTCAGCTTGGGGAAGAAACAAAATCAATTTAATTGACTACCAATCAAATCAAAACCAAGGGTATTAGGAAGGAAAACCAAAC
>VYZV01028657.1:195199-220225 GCA_013401275.1 Pandion haliaetus | reverse complement strand
TGGGAGGGACCCCACGGTGGAGCAGGGGACGAGTGAGGAATCTTCCCCCTGAGGAAAGGAGCGGCAGAGACAAGGTGTGGCGAGCTGACCTCAACCGCCATCCCCTTTTCCCCTGTGCCGCCGGGGGGAGGAGGTAGAGAGAACTGGGAATGGAGCTGAGCCGGGAAGGTGGGAGGAGTGGGGGGAGGTGTTCTGAGGTTTGGTTTTCCTTCCTAATACCCTTGGTTTTGATTTGATTGGTAGTCAATTAAATTGATTTTGTTTCTTCCCCAAGCTGAGCCTGTCTTTTGCCCGTGACCATAAGTGGGGAGTGATCCCTCCCAGTCCTTGTCTCGACCCATGAGCCTGCCTTTCGATTTTCTCCTCATCCCAAGGTGGCCAGGGGCTGGGGTGGGGAGTGAGCGAGCGGCTTCGTGGTGCTTTGTTACCGGCTGGGCTGGAACCGAAACCAGGACACCTGCCCAGCCCACCCTGGGCCAGGATCAGAGTTGCTCAGCTCACAAGCAGGCTGATTTGGCACCATTAACACGTGCTCAGCCCCAGGGAGGTTTAGAGCTTAATTCAGCCTTTTGCAAGTGGAGATGGAGGTGATCACCACCATCCTGGTGGCTGGGGTGCCCGTGCTGAGAGCCGCCTGCCGGGTCTGCCACCGCTCGCTCCTCTCCACGGCTTTTGCTGCTCTGATCTGAGCGTCTGGCCGGCCAGCAGGCGAGGCAAGGCCCCCCGCAACAACAGCTCTGGGCATGGCACCCTTGCTTTTCTTCTTGACGGGAGACAAGTGGCATGGCCGAGCCCTTCCCTGCGCAGCAGAAATCCCAAATGGAGTCCTTTACGTTTCATAAGTGTACATAAGCACGTCCCTCATTTCCCCCTTTGGCTGCCCCAGGGCTGGCAGGCGCTGCTTCCCTGGGCTCGCTGCAGCCACCTCGGCATGCTTTCCTTCCAGGCTTCGATCCGCAGACACCGGCACTGGCAATACCCGTGAGGACACATCCAGAAATGGGCTTGCTTGGGCAGTCAGTACCACATTTCCCTTTTCTTGTACCTCAGTAATACTTCCCTAGAAATTAGCTAAGGGGAGTTTTATCCAGGGAAAGCTTTTAAAGCTCACCCCTCCCCTTCTGCAGCCCTTACAGTGGGAGAGATCAGCTCTGGGAGAGGACAGGACAGACAAGGGGGGCAGGACCCTCTTCAGCATCCCTGTTTAAATCACAGCCTGCCTTGTGCTATGCATGGACAGTCATAGGTTTTTTCCTCCTCCTTTGCGGTTATATAGGTCACTTCTCCTCATGTAGTTGGGTAATAGTCTTATGGCAGCTTCAGGACCTGTGCATGTGGAAAAGTTTCTCTTCTTAAAAAAATTAAAAAAAAAAAATTAATGCTTTCAGTGGAGTTTAGCCTCCAGAAATAGGAGAGGGCTCACGCTACGTGACTAGACAGCATTACGTGAACCATCTGCAAGTACTCCATGGCCCACAAGCCACAGTTTAAAACTTCTTATGCAGAGCTGACCATAGGAAATACTTACTGAAAAGAAAAATATACCAGAGCCTCCATGTTCTATTCATAACCAGATGGCTCCAGTGTAGTGTGGTGATCAGATTTTTAAGTCACCAATGATAATAACAGAAAGTACAGATTGCCAGTGCTTCTAAAGTGGTTATTCTTGATTGTGGCCTGTGCAAATATTTAGTATGTCTTAGTGTCACAATACACAACTTAGTTTATAATAACTTAAAGAAAAATTGCAATTTAATGTTAGAACTGTCATTTTAAGGAAGAAGCTGTTGGAGCTAAGTTAACTCTGCTAAAAGTTGGGACGATGACCAGAATTACTAGGTTTTATTAATGGCATTGCTTTTAAATGACTGTATAACACTGACCAACTAATAACCTTATCACTCAGTGCACTTGATGTACTTGATAATATATATCTAGTTGTGGGTGCATAATTCACCTATCAAATATTGAGAATGACTTGATGTTTTCTCATCACATATGTTATTATCATAACGTCATATTATCCTGTTATATTATGATGTTATCATGATGTCATGATATGTTACGATATCATAACATCATGATACGACATTATCATTTGAGATAATGAGGCAGCTGGATTGAAATACAAAATACCATTTATTAGTGAATAGTTACCCATTGGATCTGTATACAACTCATTTTTCCTTCAGTCAGGTGTTGTCTTGATTTCTGTTTGTGGAGTAAAGAAACATAAAACCCTCTCTAAAGGTGAAAGAACCAAATTGTGAATTTTCGTGTTCTCTCAGTTGCTAGTACAATTTCAATAGCGTGACATAGTGTACTATGGCTTTTTTTTTCTCTTAACTTGCCAACTGCCAGCACTGCATTTCAGGTCAGCTGCTTTGCAGTTGGGTCTCTTACTCTTGTTCTGCAAAGCTATGAAACTGGGGAGACTGGCTGGGTTTTTTGAACAGCCAGGGAAGATAAGTACCAAAATTTATTTTTAGATAAAGTGTGAGTACTTAATTCAGTGACACCCTTTTGGTCTATGCAAGGAGATAGACGCTTTAAAATCATAACCCACAGAATTCTCCTACTATTCCCATAATCGATTTGCATTTGTTTCACCTTCAGGTATCGCCTAGCAGAAAACTATGGGCAATTTCAAAGGGCACGCCCTCCCTGGAAGCTTTTTCCTTGTCTTTGGCTTGTGGTGGTCAGTGAAGTATCCACTGAAGTACGCCTGTCGAAAAAACAAGAACGCTTGCTACCTTGGTTCCAGGGCAGGATTTCAGCGCCTGGAGTTTGTTGAGGGGATCATCAAAGCTGTCTTTGCCCTGATTGGTAAGCTAGGTGGACTTGGGGCAGACAACAAAAAGGCTGTGCCTTTTAATACTTTTTCTTTTTAAATTTTGTTCTCTGGTAAAACATATCTCATTGTGTTTTGGTATTTTGTCCTTTAAACACCATGAATCTAAGAACTGATGGGGCTACTGCTATTAATTACATAGTTAGGACTATAACATTCTTTCCATCAATAGTGCTCTTCTGGAGCTTCTTTAAAGTCTCCTGGCTACTTCACAGCTGGTCCGTCTGAGTGTTTATATGCTGTTCACTACTTCAGGGAGGGAGATAAGATATTTAGGAAAGGGGGGCTTTCACGTGCAGACTGGGAGCACCAGACTGTGGGGGCATTGCTTTTCTATTTTGAATCCAGCCATCTCAGGTGTCGGTAGTCTCCACTGAGTTACTGATAAAATATGTAAATGCAGATGCTTCTTCATTAATGTCATTAAAAAGTGAAAATATTCACACAGAAAGACTGAACTCCAGCTCTTATTGCTGCAGCACTATTGCAACAGAGTGCGCGTGTGGGGCTGTTTCTCCTTCTGTTGTGGATTGGCCTGGGTACAAACCCACAGGGATGGCTTAGTGAGCTCTGCAGCCGAATGGAAGTGCCTAGTCCTTGTTTACATTCCAGCAGGCTGTATGTTAGCAATTTACCTCTATAGAGTAAGTAAGCTAAATAACAGGGGACCTGGGGAGCTCAGCACATGTGGCTCTCAAGTTGAAAAGGGTCTTAATTTTTAGGTTTTTAGATTCTACCTATCTATTCTTTAGATGCTCAGAGTTACCTGGTTTCTAATCAAGGTGCAGGCTGTGCCACAATCTTGTTCTTGCTTTTCCTTACCCTCTGGGAGTTGTATCAGTTAAGATACATCAGCACTGAAGTGATGTCATTTGTACGATACACACTTTGATATGCCTTCAAAAATTATCAAAACCTAAATAAGAGCATTCATTTTGAGGTGTGAGTGGGGACATCTTTCCTGCAAATCTCCCAGGCAGTGTCTAGAGGTAGCTGGGCAGCTAAAACACGCATCTAGTGTTTTTATTTTCACCCTGAAACAAAAAGCTATTATTTTAATGTATGGTAATTTCAATTCTAGTAAAAAACATGGACAGGAAAGCCTGGCAAGGACAAATAGTCAAAGCAGCAGAAGGAGTAAAACCTGCTGCTTTGGTGTTAGGAAAACTGGAAATAAAGGTGGAAAAACACTGCATTTGCTCTGCAGCGTATGTACTTATACAGCAGGATGCTGGCCCACACGTTATAAACAATATAGTAAACTTTAACAACTTAAAAGCATAACACATTTTAAAGCCTTCTCAAACTTCATTGATCATATAAAGTATCTAAAAGCAGTTTTCCCCTGCCTGGAGTACTGCAGCTAGTTAGGAAGACACCAAGGGGCCAAGGTAAGGGAGGTGGTGGAGCAGCAATTCAAATACTTAGTATACATTCTCATGGGACCTTTAATAAATCTGCATGGTGGAGGGATTTCCTTTTAT
Organism: Pandion haliaetus; assembly: GCA_013401275.1. Classification (NCBI taxonomy): domain Eukaryota; kingdom Metazoa; phylum Chordata; class Aves; order Accipitriformes; family Pandionidae; genus Pandion; species Pandion haliaetus. The sequence goes on along the minus strand of VYZV01028657.1, from coordinate 215,890 downwards.
GGCTTTATAGGAAAACTCCCCTTTGAATTAAGAGTCTGAACTCTGCCATCCTGCATATTGCAGGGAACTGAAATGGTAAATCTTTCTTTTGAGGACTTAGCATGTGCTATACTCATGTTTGAACCACTGGGAAAGGCAGCTGAAAAATTCAGTCAGGGGACTACTACAATAGCAATTGTTTAAAAAAAAAAAGCAGCACAGAATAGCTGTCTCCTTTTTCACTGCTGGAAACTGCAAGATCCGAATAGTCCCACCAGGAGTGGAGCTGAAGCCTGGTTTCCTCTGGCTTTCTCCTCTCCAGATTATGTGATGCTTAATACATGCTTAAACTCACTCTGTGGTCTTTCCCTCAGCAAAGCAACTCATTTCATCTTTCCTCCACCCACTGCCTGTTTTCTTGAAAATTTATATAAAATTATTATCTTTGAAGCCGCCGTGCATTTTCACTTGAATTTGGACAACGTGCTAAAAACTATATTGGGAATGGCTGAACGGGGCAGAAGGGAGCAAAATGTAGCAATCACCCAGAGCAATCCTCAGGCAGCCAGACTAAACCCCAAATTGACTGGTGTTATGCTGTGTGGGGATATATTGTTCCCTCTATTGTTTGTGTAAAGACTTATCATCAGTCTATACCTTAAGCACCAGGACAAACAGTTACACTTCTCATTTCATGCACAGGAATGGTGGCCGAGCAGTTTGTTCCCGATGGACCTCATCTGAAGTTGTATAATTATGAAGAAAAGCACTGGGATCACTTGATGAACTGGCAACATGCCACCATGTACCTCTTCTATGGCATTTCAGGGTTGGTTGACATCGTGGCTCATGGGACCAACACGCTGCCAGTGGCCATGGACAGGATGATGCTTTCCTTAGCAGTGTTCATTGAAGGTCAGTTTACCTCTCCCTGCAGAGGTGCATGTGAAACTTGCAGAGGGGTATCAGGCTTTGGTCTGGGAATCTCAAATCAGCCTTAGAGAATGAGCCTATGGGAGCTGGGTGTTTTAACTCCCTGAAACGCTTAAAAAAGATAAGTCTTGGCTCTCCTGAAACTGCTGAGGGTTTGTCCGCATTGCAGCCCAGAGCATGGTCACACATTGTAGGATGTATCTGTGCTTTCTTAAGTGGCTCAGATAGCAACAGAAATGTTATGAAAATGGCAGCACGAGCCTGTTTTGGTTAAGTGCTCAGTAGCTCAGGCATGTGCTTCCACGTATGTACTGATATGGTACGCGACTTGTTAGCTAAAGCCAGTGTAAATGCATTTACCTGCACAGCAATCGCCTGTTGGAATTGCACTGGAGACACACTCAGTTTATGTTTTCTGTATGCAGTCTCTCTCATAGCATCCCTCTTGTTACACTGCAGAGACAGGTGAATGAGACTTTTTGTTAATGCGTTTTGAAAGAAAGGTGACAGAGCTGCAGCTGCCCAGGCAATTTCCTGGTCTGAGCTCAAGAGTGGGAGTACGTAGTAGGCATCAGTCTTAAAGAATTACTCTCAGTTCATCTGAGAAGGTGATATTGGCACAAAGAGAAATGCTAAATGTTCACTGTTTTCTAAAAGCAGATGCGGGGAGATTACAAGGGAAGGAAATTTCTTAAACTGATCACTTAATTTATTCCAGGTTTTCTCTTTTGCTACCATCTTCATGGGAGAGCCATGCTGGATGTTCATGTTCATCAGTTACTGCTATTTGCTATCTTTGGAGCTGCTGTTTGCATATTTCTGGAAGTTTTCTTCCGTGGCAGTATTGTGCTAGAGATGCTCCGTACAAGCCTCTGTATATTGCAAGGCAGCTGGTTCTGGCAGGTAGGTCACTTTTCTGCCTTAGGAATCTCTTCCTTCACCAAAATTAGTCATTTACCCCTTTGCAGATGTTTCACAGGTGATATAATATGCCTTTTAAACACAGACCTGAAAGGACTCATAGAAAACAATGTGCTCTTAATGTCCTTTTAAAGAGGTAAAAGTATTTATCATATTTGTTTTACAGATGAAAAAGCCTTTTTACTTCGAGTCTCTTTTATTTGAATCAATAAAAAAGCTAAGGTGGTTTTGTTGAGCTCTCCCTTGTGATTGAACGTCCCCTCTGATCTCTGTAACATCCTGTTCAAGATTCACCAGCCAAATGGCAGTGATTGTACAGCCCGGCAACGTATGCTGTTCTTTACAAAGACAGTTCCCACTGTCAGCTGCTGGAGCAGTGCGTAAATGCCCAGCAGAATGCTGGACAGGTGAGGCAAAGCACCTATTGACATTACGTGAAGAGGAACGAAGGCGCAACTTATCTTTCATGTAGGTTGCCTCTTTCTACTTTCTAAAAAGTGTTTCAACAGTGGCGACCTAGGTTTAAAAGGTATTTGGGCTCCCGATTCGCATTAAGAGACTGAGTGATGTAAGGCCTCCTGCTTTTCCAGTGTTGGGGAAGTTGAGCAGAAGAAGTTACAGCCCAAACTTTTATATTTCAGGGATGTGGCTCCCAAAAGGACTCTTCAAAATGTAGCTGCCATACCTTCACTTACTGGTGATTCTATCCAATTAATAGATACTTGATAGCGACCCTTTCTCTGATGTCAAACAAGAGAGGAATTTAATGAATTGTTTGATCTTGTAACAAAGAAATGGGAGCGCTAGTGCTGATGTGTGTTTCATCTTATAGTGGAGAACTGAGGTCACTCCAGTGATTTTTCTTTCCGGCATGTCTAGACTGGCTTCCCTTTTTTATATTCTGGCCAGACACGATTAATAAAAACGTTTGCTGTTCCTTAGGAGAACTGGACACTCAGCACCAAATCAAATATTTAAATACTTGCTCTGGCAAGGAGACAGACCTCCGAAACAGCAGTATTTTTCTATAAGTGAACTCAAGAACCTGTGTTGCAGCACTTTGTGTTTTATTTTCTTGTTTGTAAACTTTTCTTCCACGATTTATGAAGCTTTACGTAAGAGGAATTAGATGCAACTATTTATTCTTTGTTGTCTGCCTAGTCTAATTTTAGAGCAAGTTATTTATTTAGCTTTGGAGACAATGCAGTTTTTGTTTCAAAGTGAAAAATTGAAGAACTAAAAATACAAGAGATTTAAGTGTGGCTTTTTTTTGCACCCGCATAAGACTTCAACCATATGTGTGACTGAAAACCACATACTGGCTGCAGCATGACAAATTTGTAAAAGGTAAAGGGACTTTCTTTCTGCATCATCAACACCCTCATTCATTGAATTCTCTGCATGGAAATGCAAAATGCACTCCTCCCCTCCTTCTTCCTCTCCTCCTCTTCCCAGCTCCTAACTTCTCAGCTAAACTGCTGAGCGGTGACTTTGAAGAGTATTAGGCAGTACAGAGGACTGGTGCTTGTCAAGGCAGGCCCCTGTGTAGCCATGGGATTACTAGTTTCCCATCTTAAGCATTAATCTGAATTTGATCTTTCCCAGCTCTGAATAAACAAATCAACTATGTATTTCACATGAACTTATAGCCTTGGGTGAGAAAGCGCCATTTTTACATGATTTCAAAACCTGACCTTTTCCCTGAATGACCCCGAAGAAATAAGACTTACAGCTCATCTTTATTTATTAATTTATTATTCATCTTCTGAACCACGTAACACATTCCCAGATGTTGTTGGGAAGGAGTGAGTCCGTGCAAACGGCCAGGCAGGTTCGTTGCTTGGTAATGTGCTTGCAGTTCAGACCATCCATGGCTGAGCACCAGCCCCTTGTCCTTACAGTATGTAATTGTGATCACTGCAGGACTTGTTGGGCCAGCTCCTTAATTTGGCGGGCAAGAGCAGGACGTCTCTGGGACTGGTTCTGCATCTTCAAAGGCATTTCTGCGCAAAACTGTGTAAAATGCTCCATCGCACCTGTGTGTGACTGCAAAATTGGTTTTAATAATGATCACAGAAATAATCAGCACTACAAGAATATCAAATGTCTGCCTTGTGATGGTAGCATAATACATGGTATGGCATAGGATATACGTCAAATGCTAAATATCTTTTATTTTATTACAGATTGGTTTTGTGCTTTATCCTCCAAATGGGAGCCCGGAGTGGAATCAGACAGATCATACTAATATGATGTTCCTGACCATGTGCTATTGCTGGCATTACGCCTTTGCTTTTCTTATTCTTGCAGTGAATTACACAATAGTCAGCTGGTAAGTTACTTGAAACACTAAAACATTGGAGACCAGTCTATTTAGTCTAGCAGGAGCTTTATCTTAGCAAAGTTTCACTGACAAAACAAAAGGTTTCCACAAAGTCATTAATTGTCTTGCAAAGTAAAATAAAAATAGATGTTGCTAATCAATGAAGACAACATGACTTACTGCTTCAGTGGAAAGGGGAAAAGCATTCATAAAGTACAGCTCTGACAGCACAATGCTTCTCACATAAAATGAGCTCTTTTTGATAGTCTTCCACATTTGTAAGTGTATAAAAAGTTACAAGGAGGGGAGACCTTTTTTCCTACATCATCCATCTTGTCTCCCAGTGCTCATCTCTACTAATTCCAAGTGGCTTAGTCAGCAGGCTTCATGACTTAACTTTGAAGATTATTGGACAGGTTTCATTGCTAACATTTTCCTGTGATTAGACCTGATTTCTTTTTCACTACCCAGTTTCATCTCCTAATGTCGTGGTTTCGGTTCCAGCCCAGCCGGTAACAAAGCACCACGAAGCCGCTCGCTCACTCCCCCACCCCCGCCCCTGGCCACCTTGGCATGAGGAGAAAATCGAAAGGCAGGCTCATGGGTCGAGACAAGGAGTGGGAGGGATCGCTCCCCACTTACGGTCACGGGCAAAATACAGGCTCAGCTCGGGGAAGAAACAAAATCAATTTAATTGACTACAAATCAAATCAAAACCAAGGGTATTAGGAAGGAAAACCAAACCTCAGAACACCTCCCCCCACTCCTCCCACCTTCCCGGCTCAGCTCCATTCCCGGTTCTCTCTACCTCCTCCCCCCGGCGGCACAGGGGAAAAGGGGATGGCGGTTGAGGTCAGCTCGCCACACCTTGTCTCTGCCGCTCCTTTCCTCAGGGGGAAGATTCCTCGCTCGTCCCCTGCTCCACCGTGGGGTCCCTCCCATGGGAGACAGTCCTTCACCAACTTCTCCAACGTGGGTTCTCTCCGCGGGCTTCAGTTCTTCCCGAACTTCCCTGGCGCGGGTCCTTTCCGCGGGCTGCTCTCCAGTCACACACTGCTCCAGCGCAGACTTTCCCATGGAGTTACCGCCATCTTGGGGGGCCTCCGCTCCGCCGCTCCCCTCCCTGGGCTGCAGGGGGACAGCCTGCCGTCTCACCATGGGCTGCAGGGCCATCAGCCTCCTCAGGAGCCCCTCCTCCCCCTCCTTTTCACTGACCTCAGTATCTGCAGAGGAGTTCCTCTCACGTTCCAACCCCCCCACACTGCCGGTTCCCCTTCTTAAATATGTTCTCCCAGAGGGACTACCACCGTCACTCCCTGTCTGGGCCAGAGGTGGGTCCGACTTTTTGGAGCTGGGGGAGCTTCTAGCACCTTCTTAAAGGAGCCACCTCTGCAGCCCCCTCCCCCGCTACCAAAGAAAAACCACACCACACAAACCCATAACACCTAATTTCTAAAGTTAGCTCTTTTCCTCGCCGTCCAGGATAATTCTGACAAAATTCCAACTGCAGATTTAACTTGGTTGTAAAAATGAGTCTGATTCTGCCATGTGTGATCACCTTCTGCTAGCAGGACCTTACCAAGCCTCTGCCTGCACTGTCCTAAACATGCTTCTCACCCCTTGCTTTACCCTACCATCCTAATAGCCCTATTTAATTGTGCTTTGGCCATATGTAGTTCTTGCAGTCTTGCTTTGCACCGAGGGGGTGCCATGTCTTTTTGGATCTCGGTCCAAAAGGCACCGACACTCAAGAGTAGCTGGTTAGTTGTGCAAAGCATGGCAACTTTAGAGGAGGTGACAGGAACCTTACATCCCTTCTGATGCTGAGAACGGCCACTGCTGCAGCATCAGACAGGTGCCCCCCAGGCTGATCATGGCACACTGCGTGGAGTTCCCGTCCATGGGGAGGCTGGCCAGACTCACTCTTCTTCACAGCTTTATAGTCCTCTTCCAAGTGAATACAGCTATCGGTCTTGTGTCTGCACAACATTGAACTTTCTAGATGTTACACTGAGGTTTGCTTAAGGTTTACACTCCTAGATGTGACCATAGGAACAAGCTCTTACAAGCAGTACATTCAGGTGGTATTGTGAAAGGCAGCACGTACTAATGTCATGGTACAGACTCTCATTGTATAGCGGTCACTCATGCTAAAATACAGGTATCAACATTTAAGGCCTGGGGTTAAATTCTGCCCAGATTCTGCTCAAAATCACTATCTCCTCTTTATGATGTCTTCCACAGTGGCCCACTTTGAGTCTTCATAAGTCAATCATCCTAATTCCTTGACGAGATGCAAGAGTTAAACAGTTTTTTACCATGTAAAAACGGCCAGATGAGCCTTTGAGTTACTGTTGACAACTCTTTTTTTTTTTGTTATTGTTTCCAGGGCAGTACGTTCAAAGGTTAAACAGTCCCAGTCCATGGAAATGGGATTACTGAAAACATCTGAACGAGATCAGGAGTCAGAAGATGAAATTTAGTATGAATATGGCTTGACTAGTTTACCCGCTCTACCATTAGGCTAACTGATACCTCATTTCTAGATTTGTTTGCCATCTTACTCATTCTCTACTACAACTTGCTATGCAGATACCATCCCCTGAGTAGTGTCTACATCTACACAGTTACACCTTTATATGCAGAGGGTAAGCTTGGTATCGATCTGTGGTGGTTGCACTAGTACCTTGCTTATCACATGCTTCAAAGAAAACCAGACTGAGATTAGACAGACTTGGACTGGATGAGGTGGTGTGATGAAGTCTGTGTGTTTGCCGTATTAAGAGCTAAGAAGAATGCTTTACAGCTGCTGCTGAATGGACCTAATCCATAATTAGGGTGTCCAAATAAGCATGTCTGTTGCCCTGCAAATAACTGCATAAATAACTGTGGAGACTGGAAAACAGTAGAACAAGATAAAACAATCAGAGTCTTACAGCTGTCTTGTGTAACACCTTTGTGTAACACCTTTGTGTGCTTGTGGCTTTACACTAAACAGAAAGAACTACTCACTGCAAACCCATTCAGTGTTGCCTTGAAGAGTGTGTAGTGCGTTCACTCCCACAGAGACACTACCAAGCTTGGTAGGAGGACCAAAGAGGTGTATGATGATCAAAAGCCACTGCAGTTATTCATTCTCGTGCCTAGGTAGTCCTGCCTCTTTGCTATATTTGACTTTGAAAGGCAGTGAAGTGACTCTGGTTTTCTTCAGCACCTGGAGCAATTTCTTTTCCAGAAAGGCTGAGGGGGTCCAGTGGGGCAGCACCCGTCTGCAAAGCCAGTTTCTTTCCCAAAGCTATTTCCTTTCCTTCGGTGGAATTTGGTGGAATTTCAGCAGGCTTCATAGCAGACATATGACTGGACTCAGCAGCTGGGTCAGGAGCAGGTAATGCCAATCTGAGGGCAGAACGAGATGGATTTGCATCCTTTTCTCTGTGTTGCCCCCGCAAGCACCGGACAGCCTGCACAGTGCTACATGGTGAGCTGTGGGAGGGCAGATACTGCCTTCACAGTAGCTCCATGCCCAGCTACCCACAGCAGTGGGTGACTTAAAAAAAAAATTTTTTTTTTAATTGCATTTATTTTCTCCACTAGAACTGAAGTCTTGATCCAGTGAAAAACAGAGTGCCCTCCCTAGTGCTCAGTGTTGCTTGGGATGTGCTCCAGCCTCAACAGAAGGGAAATAATTGATACATGGCAAAAGACATCAGAAAATGATGTTGTGTATAAGCACACTGCCCCTATGGGAGGCCTTTTGAAGCATCACTCTGTCTCTAATACATCTTTTGAAAGACCTGCACGGGCAGCTGGGCAGGAGGGGGCACTTGCTGTGCCACTGCATATATGCTCTGTTTTCCAGAGGACTGAGCACAGGATGCAATGCTGGTGGCCGTAGGCTATTTTACATATCCATCAGTGGTAAGGTGATCATTCTGGAAAACAGCCCTTCACTTCAGAACACCTTCTAAAATTATTATTTTCTAATTATTTTCAGAAGCAGGCTTGTGCAGGAAAACAAATTCTGTTCAAATAGTACCAATGCACCAGGTTTGGTGCTGCAGAAGTGTGTTCCTTCTATTATTCGAATATTTTTGGATGCTGCTAAGGGAATGCAGAGCTGGACTCTGGCAGATGAATGACAGCTGTAGGATCTGGACCCTCTACTTTTGAGTTTCCCCTATATTTTTTTCAGTGTGAACCAGAAAAATGAGTAGCATAAAGTTATTAATTGCTGTAAGCTGATTGCTTAAAAAGATATGCAGTAAAATAGTTTGTAGTTCAAAGGGATCCCAGGACTCAGAAAAAAAAAATTAAAGGCTTTTTCTAAAGATATTTCACCTTCAATGCAACATGTGCATTCACTTCAATTTTAGGACCCAACTTTTACCTTCTTTTTCTCAAGGAGCACCTTCCTTAGCTGCACATGCTGTTAATGCTGAATTTTAGACCACCAGGCTTATCAATGCTTTTCCAAAATCAGTGAGATTATTTATTCTGAAGGAGATCTTCAGCAAGTACTTTGCTTCTCATAGGCAAAAACAATGCAAGTTTCTTTGCTGCTTTTCTTGATAAATTATGTTTAATACTGTACAAATATTAAGGTGCTGTATCTCTAAACTAAAGGGATAACCTAAGCAGGAAGAAAAGCATGATAAACGGGCTGAGCTTTGATATGTCTTCTTAGAAGGCTTCACTTGGTAATCTTTTAAAATTATTTTAGATCTTTGCCAAGTATCATGAAGTGACACTTGTAACCAGGTGTCAGATTATCCAGATGAATCTACTTTGGAAAGCAAGAATAGCTGGCTCACAGACATTTCTATGTTTAGAAATGAAAAATGGGAAAATGCAGATGCATAGCCAAAAATCACCACTTTTGTTAATAACTGTTTGTCCTTCTTCAATGCCTTTCTCTGAAGAGCCTTGGAGATTTTGGCAAACTTAACGAAGTCTGTCTCAGGACATTCTTGTAAACTTGGTATCCATATGGCATTTTTGTAGCTCCGTGTCTCAGCTTTGCAGCGGTCTCACTGTAAACTGAATTAATTGATATTTACTCTGCTCTGCAAACCTAAGACTTGAGTTTCATTACGGTGGTTCCATTAAAATCAGATTTTCTGTTGGCATACGCCAGAAGCAAGATCCACGGCTTTGCTGAGGAGCTTGCCTGTTAACTGCAGCAGGGATACATTGGCCAAATGCAGCGCGTCATCACACCCAGCTGTAATCTTACCTTCATTGTGCCACATCACTCTTGTCTTTAAATTGTTGGGATTTTTTTTAAAGGGCAGAATTTTTTTCCTGTTAGCATAGGTGGGGTACAAAGCTTCTGCGGTGCTGGGCAGTGAAGACGATGGTTATGTATCAAAGAGAACTTGGGGATTATTACAAAAGTCATGATAAGCCAAAATCAGCTGGCAAAGTGAACCTCATGGGACTCAATAACCTGAGTGAGCTGCGAACGTGGAGGGTGCTTAGCGAACTCTCTTTTTTTGAAAAAACTGCTTTTTCAGAAACAAAAAGTGCCAGTACTCGGACGCGATGGCCAGAAGAGTGGCTGCCTGCTGCAGTTCCTCCTGTGAGCGCTTCAGCCTGGTGGCCCTGGCTCTGTCCTTACCTGTGCTCAGGCCTAAGCCCAGCACTGGCTGTAGATCTGCACATTTTCCTGGGAGAAAACGTGAGCAGGACTCAGCCTGCTGAGAGGTATCACCTGTATCTCCCTCTGCCTCCCTGCTGTGAACCTCCCGTAAACGATCAGAGAACTGGAAGAATAAGCCCATCAGACACATCTGCTGGTTTTGGTGCAACCACATTTAGCAAAGATGCCTTTAAAGAAGCCCAACCTAGAGGCTAATGCAGTCTGTGACACAGAACTGTACAGCAGGCTTCTTAGAAAATCTCTCTTCGCCCAAGAGAAGGTGGCATTGCATTATTAATCTCGAAGAAATTGCAAGGAAAAACAGATCCTGAGTAATCTCTTAGGTTTAATTTTTAATACTTACAGTACATGCAGATTGAGTGTCACAGTGGGGTTTTGTGCCTGATGTATTTTTGGTGCCACAAAGAAACACCCCGTTTCAGGGTGGGTTTTTGCTACGCAGAACACCTGACCCATTCTTCTCAAGCATTGTTCAAAAGAGATGCCCAGGAACAGTAAGGTAGATATTACGATGGAAGATGTACATCCTTCAGCATTTCACAGATTTTGCTTGAGTTGAATGAGTGGAGGGATGTCTGACAAGTTTACAAACGCCACTCAGAAAAAGGTAGCTGCTCTCTAGAAAATTTAAATTATTGTTAAATATCGGTGCCTTTGAAAATCTATATGATAGTTTATAATAGACAAGATATGCCTGTAATTTTATTTAAATAAAATTGAATTATTCATATAAGATGTCTGTCATGTTTCCAGGGGAAAAAATTCAACCATTTATGGGGCAGGATGGGGTGGGGTAGACATGTTACTCTCATAGCCCACCCAGACATTTGAACAAGTTGCACTCAAATTCAGGAAAGGTCACTACCGCCTTGTCAAATTCCCTTGATTCTACTATTTAATTGTCATTTGCAACACAGGTGAAAACAACTCTTTTCGAGGTCTGGGCAGTAGAGCTTCACAGATCCACAAAAGTCAAATGCTATGGCAAAAGGAGGTCCCAGATTTGGATCTGGTCTCCTGTGTCATGCATGATAGAGCAGCCAGCAAGCCAAGTAAACAGAACTGCATGAACGGGGTCTTTCTGTTTTGGCAAGCTTAATAATAAAAACATCTAGGATTTTATTTGACTTTGCTCCCTTTTTCCTTTAAAGAAAAAAGCAAAAACTTTTTTCTGCTGTAAGATGAAAATGCATTCTGAAAGAAAAAAACTGAGATACTTGAAGAAATATTGGCAATTACAGATTTTTGTCTTCTTCCTATTTTTCACCAGTTTCTAAAATTAAAACTAGGGACCATACCTGACAAAAAGTAGCAAATAATTTTGGCCACTCTCAGACTGCATTTGGGAGATAAATTGATAATTCATTAAAGATTACAGTCCTATGGCATGCTTTCATCATTCCATGGTTTTGATACCACTTTGCTACATATTTGACAGAGAGTGTTTTTTTGTCAACTGTGGAGAACTTCGGGTGGGATGCACTTACCTGTACATAACTAAACTAAATTTCTCCAGGACCGGTTAAGGGAGAGAAAGTCAGCACTTCCTGATTTCCCATTTCATCTCGTTGCTCACAAATCTGAAAGAGTCGCATAAGACTTCTGAAAACTACCAGTCAGAAACTTTAAAAATCTAGAAGTAGCTTTAAATAAACCAATTGGGGAATCAACAAGCTTGCATTAGAAAATCAAACGTACCAATGTCACCGTATCCCCTGGGGTTGGGGCTGTGGTCAGCTATCTACAACCACGTCGCCAGCGTGACTACTTACTCTCATGGCTGACCTCAAGGAAAAGCCGGTGACAGGATGCATGCCCCACTCCATTCGGGCAATTGTGTGAAATGCACATTTTGGCTTTGGCTCTGTGTAAGACAGACCAGCTTCAGTGTGTGGCAGAAGCTTGGCTTGCAATGGAAAGGTGTTTCCACCTGTGGGGATGACCCAGGACCTCATGGTTGCATTGGTGTTGGGGTGAGGCATGGAGGGAGGCACTCATGCACAGGTATGGGGAGCCTGGTCTTGGGACAGCGTTGCCTGGGCCCAAGAGATCTTGCTCAGTGTTGTCAGCGGGCTACAGTGGAGTCAGTAGCCCAAAGGGAAAGAGGCTGAAACCACCCCCTGGATGACCAGGGAGCAAGATATCCTGGGGGAAAAAAAGCATCCCCAAGCTAGCAGCTTAAAGGCAAGGCTGCTCCTGCAGTTCCCGACCACACTACCGGGCGCACCTACACCAGCATTTTAGCCTGGATCAAGAGAGCACTTTGGACTTCACCCACTTATCCTAAGTTAAGCGCCAAGGTTTGCACCGTGGAGAGGAGCCATAGTGTGGAAGCTGGAGTCCCTTCACGGGAAACAAAGTTCGATGGTGCTCGCCAGCATTGCGCCTCGTGCTCCAAGCACTAATGGGCATCTGCATCCCTGGGACAAAACTAGAGGCCCGAAACTCCTGTAGCGTGGAATGGTTGTGCTGTAGAGGTCTGCTCCTTTGGCACCACTGATAGAGGCACACACATGGGTAAGGTGAGGAGTTTGTCTGACAGGAGGGAAGGAACCCATTAAAAGTTTCATCACAAGGATAAATGAGTTAAACGTGGCTTTCTTTCATTTACGTTATCTGCCTCTCTGTAAAGCTTAGTAACTGTGATATTTGTTCTATATTCTGTAAATAAATACTTTTGTTTTCCTTGTATCTAAACCTAGCTTGAACTAAGAGTAAATTTGGCGGCAAGGAATTCCAATCCTACAGGTTTATTCATCCTTAAAACTGAGGCACTAGACAACTTCGGTGTATCTGGTACCTTAATGCCCTCCTCCCACATGATTCAGTTCCTCAGAACTACAGCAGCTGCAGTAGGAGTTATTGGTAGAGAAGTTGGTGGAAGAAAACAGAATAGTTTTTTATCCAAAAAGCACTTTAGCATGTGCAGTAGTGGAAGCAAGCCTGACTCCCAAGGACTGCACAACAACAGCACGTCTGTTAAAAAGGGAGAAAGACAACTGGAAAACTGCTGGGCACTTGCCTTTAAAATCTGTTCTAGGTAAAATATGTGCTTGCTCAAAATATGTTGGAGTAAAAAGCTTAGTATTTGTCAAATAAGGCATAACTTGTCCTCAGATGACTTTTTCAGAACAGTAGTTTCTAGCACTTTGTTATGTAATGGTTGCAATTCATGGATTTCTGTATTTGATATACTTCTTAGAACGAAAATACTTTTAAAAAGTGGTTGAGAAACATAATTATAAATACTACAGCATACTTTGCAATTTGATTCAGAAAGAAAGCTCTCGCAGATAGACCACTGCCATTTAATGACAAAATACTCTGCAGGGGATGGTACCTAAGAAGTCAATGTCACAGTAAGGGCATGAAATTGGAGGAGAAATGGTTATGTCTACATACTGTGGTTACCAGCCATTGCCTCCCTGAGAAGAAATGGAAAACAGACTGCAGATCTATACAGCTGAATAGCAATTAAGTGACTAGAAATCACTCCCAGCATTCTAAGACTATGGGAGGGAAGTTGTGTTCATGGTATATGGCATTCCAGTCTGCCTCCAGAGTTATTTACCACGGACAAGGTTCTCAGACACACTCTGGGATTTTTATGGCTCCTGTGTGGCAACCCCAGAAGCAGTAATGCTGATTCCCTGCGCCTGACGGGAATGACAGCAGGAGTGAAAGCTTGCACTGCTTTGCTGGAATTTTACTGGTTTGTGACTCTGACTCAGGCAGATGCAGTTGACACATAAAAAAAGTCAAAGATGGTGTTTACTGCTGGCACCACACGTTATTCAGGCTTGAAAACAAAAAAAGAAAGGAAATAAGAAACATCTGGCTCTAATTAAGGCTTAAAAAAATGGAGGAAAGCAGAGGAAACACATCTAGTACTCAAGAATGGTTTTGTCTCCCTGCAGCTGCATCGCATATAAAAACTTGCAAGTAACAAGGTTTTCTTTTAGTTTGATTATTCTATCATATAAACATGGTTTAATATTTTCATAAATAAAGGTGTAAGATCCTTTGGGATGTGTTTATTGATTTGTTCTGATTTTGCCATCTGGTTCCTTATACCATTTTTTTTTCTTTAAGGTTTATATAAAATATTCATGTGAAGTTAGAAGTCCGCAATTTTTTTTTTGCTTACAGTCCTACTTCCACTTTCCAGATGACAAATGGTCTTCCATTTGCAAACCCGGGCTTGCAACCCAAGGTTTTAGATGCACAATATTTTATATATCTAAACACAACATTCCCATCAAAAACGTCTGTGATGATGTTAGCTGTGTAAAGGAATGAAGCAGGGATGTTAATTCCATTGAACAGAAAGGGCATAGTCAGTAACCACAAGAATTAGTTCTTATTTCTTTCCAACTTTGTCATTAAAATCTCTGCAAGAATGCGAAGTCCCTGCTATCACCTAGCATCATTTCTACAAGCAAAGGACCCAGACCTGTGATTCAGAAGCTGGGTATGCTTTTAATACACTGTTAACCTCAGACTTGGTGCTGTATTGGATGTATTGGACTTAACATTGCTGAACTATTCTGTGACTCGGTTTCCCTACCTGCAAGATCCAGTCTATCTGAATCAGGCTCGGTTCTGCTTTGCTCTGTACAAATCCTGTGCAGGGACATGCATCTTCCCATGTATCTTTTAGACTCAGTTTTAAGCTCTTGGCCCTTCTAACCCCAGAAAAGCAAACATTTAACTCCTTATGGCAAGAGGCTGTAAAGTAATTAAAACGTGCAAGGGTACTAAGCATCCTTTGTGAAAAGGACACGGAGGAGGTGTTTCTTCCTAGCTAAGCATTGCGGTGGTTCACAGTTCGACAGCAGCGAGGCAGGTGGGCCACGCAGCCATCAGGCTGCCAGGGCTCGCCTGGGCGACTCTGCCAACACGCCGTAGCCCGTGGGACGGCCGGGCAGCGGGACGCAGGCTGAGGCCAGCCCTGGTGCTGTGCCACCCAGCCTCCAGCCACTGCTGCTCTTGTTGGGCCAAGGGGGCACCTCTGCTGCCCTGCCCCACAGAGCCCTGCGCAAGCCCCTCGGAAGAAATGTGCCATTTTGCGTTTTCTTGAGTTAAAAGACTCGAGTGTCCCCTCTGTGCCAGGGAGATGGCTGTGTTCTCCCACCTTTGGACTCTCTCCCACCCATCGGCTGCGTGCCATGGCCCCCGCACCCTCCTCGCACCACTGTGCCGATCCCAGCACCAAGGCCCTTTTGCCTTCTCTGTTTCCTGTGCTAATGAGAATAACACGGAGAAAGGAAAGATCTGGGACAAGAGACACACTCGTAACGCAACGGCTCCCGCAGACAGGCAGGCAGATGCAGGGGGGCAGCAAACAGCCCTGTCCCGCCTGCAGGTTTGTCCCAGTACCAGTCACTGGTGTGGTGGCACAGCCCGTGTTTAACTAAAACCTCTGCAAACAGATTGTTAAGACATTTGGCTGCCTGAAGGAGCATATTAACAATTTTGGACCTCCCATTTGTAAATGTAATCTTAATTATTTCAGTCTTCCCTATGTCCTTAGGTGCTTTCCTCAATACAGAGTGTCCTGATCACTAAAAATTAGATGTTTGGTATTTTCCGTATCAATTTTTTGAATGATTATGAGTATTTTTATAAGTATTTTGCAGATTGCCAGCAAAGAGATTAAATGCATACCTTATCTTACTCATCTTTTTCCCTGACAAGAGGAAAAAAGGTCTTGACAATCTGTAAAGTGTTAAAGAAACAGTAATACCTAGCAGTATCAGTAGCAGTATTGGTAGTATCTAGTGGCTAGACCATTGGGCCACACCCCAAGAGACCTGAGCCCTTTTTTTGACTGGATTTCTATACGACCTTGGCATATCACACAGTTTTTTGAGCCCTGTTTCTAAAATCGAGATGGAAGTGCTTTGGTAATTAAAAAAGCCAAACAAATCTCCTTTGGTCACTAATGAAGAACACCATGTAAAAGCAAGGTACTGTTCTTACTTACACACAGGGGATTCATGTACTGATCATTGATGATAAAAAGACAGCGTTTATTCCAATTAGTTCTTTTAATAGCTCTATTTGCCTCTTCACTTTGACTGTGATATTCATCTCGTAGCTTTTAATTTGTCAGTGGGAGACACACTAGCATGCAGAAGAAGATGCTGATTTTGGCAGTTCTGGTGGTGTAACTTTTCTTTCTGCTTCACATTTTACTTGTGCCTTTTACCTGTTTTCTTTTTCTTCCCCACTCCTTTCCTGATGAATCAGATGTCCTGGGAATCTGAAGACACAGATTTTATCCCCAGTTGTGCCAGTGCCTGCTGAGTGACCATATTTAATGGTGGAGGTGCACAGAGGGGATGCAACAAGGCTCTGCACTGCCTGTCCAAATTACGTAGTATGGAAATACCATTTACTCTCCTGAAAGTGCATGCCAAGTGCCTGATATAGGCCCGTCCTAACGCAGTCAGCATTTCCACCTTCTCTCAGCACAAGGGGAACGTTGCTGCAGAGGAGAGACCTTCTCACCCTTCCACAGCCTCCTCCCTGGCTGCTGCCTGGCCTCCCTGCCGCAGAGCCCGGCGGTTATGGCTGTGCTAGCAAACAAAACGAGGCCACACAACAGGTCTAATCCCTCAGGTGCTAGCACGCTGCCTGGCATGGTTTTGACCCATGCCAGCCAGCACCCCCCAGACCACATGCAGGTCTAGTTTGAGGACCAGAGTCAGTTCCCAGGAAGCAATATATATATATATTGCCCATATACAGGGATGCCTTGCTTGGAGGGAAGAGAGGTTCGCTGGCATGGCTCTGAGCCGTGCTGTTCACTCAAATAACAGGCTCTAGCCCTTATCAGTATCAATGTAGCTGTGTGTCTGAGCTGGGACATTTTCCTATAGCAAGTAGAAGACATGACATTTAATGCCTTGATAAGTGAAATATTTTACTGGGTGGAAAACGATAGAAATAATGGTGTGCTACTTCGCCATCAAAACTTTATTTTTTTCCTAAGTGGAACAGAAAATGTTAAGGGTTTAGCAGTAGACAAGTAGTTAATGGTTTATCCATCACAAGGTTATGAATGTATAATACCATTTTATAGCAGAGCAGACAGTCTGCACCACAACGTGCCTTCACTCCACTGGGACAGAATATTGGTTGGAATTACCTGTTGTGTAGTGACCATGACCCTTTAGGCGCTGTGTATTTGGCAGCTTGTCCTCAGGTTTCAAACAGGTAAGAAATATAATTCTACCCCATCTGAGCTCTATTTGAGCTCTTTGGGTTCTCTTTCCTTTCCTTAAGTATTTAAGCATGTTTGCTGATAAATATTATTACATCCATGCTGTACAGTTCTTAGGTGGAAACATCTTTCTTTTTACACTGATGTTTAAAGCAGTAACCCAAACTTTGCATTCTGTTGTAAAACAGGACGACAAAAAAATCTGTGGAGTGTTTTCCTTGTAACACGTTTACTCTACATGGTTCTTCTGATAGAGCTTTGAGAAATGTCCTGAATTTTTCTCACTCTTCTGGTAGAAATCTGTTTTATTTTTCAAAAGACAAAAATAAACCTCTAGCTAGTCTAGTAAATTATGTTTTAAAGAAATATTTAGCTTTACATATGTTTATATGTTTGCATGCATATAAGAAAAATGTGCTGTATAGTACCTGTTCATGTTTTAATTACAACTTGTATTATAGAAAAATTTGTTGAAAGAATATCAGAGATATTGGTTTGCATATTCTATACCTGAAAATCTGGTCAATGCACCCTCATAAGACACTTCTGTGCGCAAACCTGGAGCAGAAAACTGGTCAGTGTTTCAGCAAAATACAATATACAACTATACTAACATGATACAAAATGATGCACGGACCTATATTCAAAATTCATAGAAAGAATCAGATACTCCTTGCTGCTTGTCCAGCAGGGAGTCAGATATGACTGGGGACCAAGAAACCTAGGGAAAAATTTATATGAGGATACATTAGGTTTTATTTACATCAAGAGATTTATCAGATGTTTGTAGGGAGGGAACATACCCAAGGCTGAGAAATGGCACATAAGTAAACAGCAATTGTTTAACATCTGTATGTAATAATCTACCTTTGCTAATATAACTATATACCCAGCGCTTTGTTTGACTTGATAGAGCTAAACCCAGATGAGATAGGAGTTAACTCTCAGTGCAACTTGGGGATACCTCTGCTTATGCCTAGGATTTACACAACTGCAGGCAAACGAGCTGCTAGGAACTGGATTTAAACTGTGGCTACTTCAGGGATGGAGAATACCTCCATGCCCATCTGATGCATTGCTTGTTGTGTGTAGTGGTAGTTTCTTCTTAATTCAAACTTTAACCACAAGTATTACCATTAACAGTTCCCGCGATGCTGCATTAAAAAAAACCCAACAGTTCATGATGACATACTATTATGCAAGAATCTTTTCGTTTTAGTTTAAAAATATGTACGGTCAAAATCAATGTGATTCTTGAGATGATTAATGTCTGCAAAACTTAAAAGCCAACAACAAATAAAAAGAAGATGTTTTCTGAACCTTAAAATAAAAACAGAAGAACCCCATGATTTTAAGCCAATGCCACAATTACTGGAGCCTGATGAGTTTTACTGCGTGTGGGGTAGACATGACTGCATTAGTCAGCTCAGGAATTCATATTTGTGAAAGACACATATTTTTCTGCAAAAATAACCCACTTTACAATGGTACGTGAGACCTTGAAGAGTAGGCTAAGAAAGGTTTACCAGGAAGCACTAAATAGAGCCACATTTTCGACTAGCATTAACAGATCCTGCGAGCATCATGTTGTTATTACAGACGGACTCTTTTGGGGGAGGCAAAGGTAACACCAATGCTGTTTGCTGGCACCTGCCCTTCGCTGCACGGGCTGCGTGGCAGCTGTGCCTGCACCTCCATGGGTAAATGCTGGGCTTTTTAACCCCACAGCTTTGCACTTTTCTGCTTTACTGCTTTCAAAGGAGTCTCAGCCCAGTCTTCCTCTTCACCTTCCCCTTTCCTTAAGCTCCTTTTGCAGCCTGTGACTAACAGAGCCAAAGCCGGACTCCAACACCCCAGCCCAGCTGTGGAAGTGCTGCTGCTGCTAGTTCCCACCCGAGGCAGCTCAGGGTCTGTGCCTTTGCAGGGCAGCGTCGCTCCCTCCCTGGCTTCGGGATCCTCCATGCACGCCAGGTTACCCTGCTGTGCCACCTCCTGCCTGGCTGCTTCAGGCATGCATTCACCAAGCGAGACAGGGGCTTGGAGCTGTGCTGCAGGTTCCCCAGATTCTGTGGGTTGCCAGGCTCCCAATCCAAAGCAAGCGGCTCAGCCCCGGTGTCACTCCTCTGCCACACGGCCCTGTGTGCCTCACGCCTGTGACTGGCACGTGAGCCAGCGCTGCTGGGCAATGGGGCGGCAGCTGCCCATCCAGGCACCCAGCTCCCCAAGGTAGAGCCGTTCCCCGCAGCTGCGTAGCTTGGGCCACCCAGACCTCAATTGCTGGAGGAGTTTTCCTTGCCATTCTGTAAGATTTCCAATGGAGAGACAATGTGTTTTGAAAAGCTGATGTCTAGTGGAGACATTACCTAGTGACACATAGATGTTATTCCACTATCATCATAGACATCTGGCTGTAATGTAGCTGAGACAGCCTGAAACACAAATGTTAAATAGCAACAACATGAGCAAAAGCCGAGCGATGCGTGCCAAGAATAGAATTACCCCCGCCACGTGGCACATCCCCTTTGCAATGATCTTCCCGTTATATGAATCCCATTAAAGACTAAGAAGTTAGGCAATCTTTTAGTTCAGCAAGAACATCAGAAATATACAATAGCACGTGTTCCTGACAGCACTGTTTACTTTTGAATTTTCTGGCTTTACTCTATTTGTCAGCGTCTCAAAATGCAGGCACTAAAATGTCAGATCAAATTGCAGTCCTCAACTCCAGTTTTCTGCATTATTTCAAGGCATACACTGCACCCGGTACACAGGTGCACAATTCCCACCATGAATCTTACGGAAAAGGATTCCAACTCCATCCTTCACTTAGGGACCAGGTGAGATTGACTGTGAGGAAGCATTGGTCTGTGGAGATCCCCCAGGTCTTGGACCCATCTTTCAAAGCCTGAGGTCCATCGACCCCACGTTCATGCCATTGGTTTTAGGGGCCAGGAAGGACAAGTGACTAAGTACATGGGCAAGACTGTGGGTCACATACATTTTTTAGTTACAGCTTCAAATAAATCATGTTTTCTTCTTCCCTTCATCAAATTAGATAGTGTTATGGGTTTGTGTGGCACGGTTTTTCTTTGGTAGCGGGGGAGGGGGCTGCAGAGGTGGCTCCTGTGAGAACCTGCTAGAAGCTCCCCCGGCTCCAAAAAGTCGGACCCGCCTCTGGCCCAGGCCGACACCACCAGTGACGGTGGGAGCGCCTCTGGGAGAACAGATTTAAGAAGGGGAACCGGCAGTGTGGGGGGGCATTGGAATGTGAGAGCCACCCCTCTGCCGATAGCGAGGTCAGTAAAGAAGGAGGGGGAGGAGGGGTGTCTGAGGAGGCTGATGGCCCTGCAGCCCGTGGTGAGACGGCAGGCTGTCCCCCTGCAGCCCATGGAGGTCCATGGTGGAGCGGAGGCCCCCCAAGATGGTGGTAACTCCATGATAAAAACCATGCTGGAGCAGTGTGTGACTGGAGAGCAGCCCGTGGAAAGGACCCGTGCCAGGGAAGTTCGGAAAGAACTGAAGCCCGTGGAAAGGACCCGCGCCAGGGAAGTTCGGGAAGAACTGAAGCCCGCGGAGAGAACCCACGTTGGAGAAGTTGGTGAAGGACTGTCTCCCGTGGGAGGGACCCCACGGTGGAGCAGGGGACGA